>OX463759.1:11638694-11926194 GCA_949824845.1 Rhingia rostrata
AAAAAATTAATATCGGAGAATTACAGAGAATCTATAAATTCTTACTGGGGCAACAAAGTTCGGGCTATAAAAACCAGTAGCCCGAATATGTTCCCCCAAATAAATAAAATATTCAGGCGAAAAGATCATAACGACATTCCATGTGTCCGAATTTCCAAACGACAGAAAACAGACAGACACTCACGGCTGTTGGTATAAGTCCGGAAAACGTTGACCCGAACGAAGGTTTTTTCACGATCGAAGATTCACAGGAGAAGGCGAATTCGATAGGCGCTGTTTTCGAGACCGTGTATACGGTGAACAATCCTGTTCACCCAAATCGCGATATTGAGGAAAGAGCCTTTCTGAATCACTTTTATCTGCGCACTGATCTTCAAGCTTGGCGATCTGAGAATCACGGTTTTTCCGTATTCAATGAGGAAAACCCTTCCAATGGCATAGTCGCCAATAGCCTGATGCTGTTCGTGCAAAAAGATGAACTCCTGGACATCTTGGTATCATTGAAAAATAAAAAGTCGGCAGGAAGAGGACGGTGTCCCAAACGTCGTATTGAGACACCTGCCAATAGAAGCAGTCGATATTTTCGCACCCTGTTTAACAATGCACTGAATAATGCACATTATCCGGTGCACTGGAAAACGGCGGTGGTACATCCTATCCCCAAAAAGGACAAGGACAGAACAAACCCTGCAAATCTTCGGTCAATAAGCCTTCTGCCGAATGTAAGCAAGGTATTCGAGAAAATAGTCAATAGAACTCTGCTTAAGTGGGTCGAGGAAAACCAAATTATTCCGGAAAATCAGTTTGGTTTTCGAGCGAGACATGACGCCATTCATGCCGCGTCGAAAATAGTCTCCGACATCCAATGGAATAAATCCAAAGGACAATGCACAGGGGCCTGTCTGGTTGACTTTGAGAAGGCCTTCGACACCGTATGGTTAGAGGGGCTTTTCTACAAGCTGACCAGAATGGGCATGCGTAAACCCATGCTATATATGATTTATGAAATGCTTATGGGAAAGAAGTTCGTTGTCAAATGTGACAACGTAACTTCGAGTAAAGTCTTTGAAATTAAAAACGGTTTACAACAGGGGGCGGTGAACTCCCCGATATTGTTTAACATTTATACAAGTGATCTTGTAGGTTCTCTCAGACACGCTATAGCGTACGCAGATGATCTAGTGGCGTACAGATCAGGTCCGAAAATCGAGATCATCAACACACTTTTGCAACGTGACTTCGATCACATTAAGGGATATTGCGATGATTGGAAATTGAGGATCAATTTCCAAAAAAACCGAAACAATTCTGCTCAGGACCCCAGTGCAGAGGGCTTCTTACGATACCAGAAAAAACTGGAAACATTTTGTATCATTGGACAGCATGGACAGCCGTTGGCGGTGAGAAGTGAAGTCAAATACCTTGGCATCTGGCTTGACAAGTTTCTGTATTTTAATAAAAATGTGGATGCTTGTCTGGCCAGGGCTAGGGGGGCTTATGCTCTGACAAGAAGATTGTTTCATAGCAGTCAACTTGATTCAAGGGTGAAAGTCATTTGCTACATGGCCCTCATAAGGCCGATCATCGCTTACGGTTGTCCCGTGTGGTTCAATGTGGCACCAGCCTACATGGAAAAGATACGGCTGTTTGAGAGGCGGTGTCTCCGATCCTGCTTAGGATTGTACCGAACGCCGGACTCCGAATACATAAAATATTATCGGAACGAGGTTCGGGCTCAGTTGAATAGAATTGACAATTTCCTGATTAAGGTGACGCGAAGGCACGCTACAAGGGCAATGGCTAGCGACAACAGCCTGATCTTTGGTTTATACATGGAGAGCACGCTCATATCGGGCTTTATTCCACCAGAGGCATTCATCTATATCGATTCGTTAGAGTTAGTACAAGACAGGAACGGTATCCCGGTTTTATACCACCGCTATCGTGACGCACGAGACAAACGGCTAATCCGCGACGGGAACGTCGACAATGCTCCGGAGCTCCTCCGCTTTAGCACGGCGGTATCGGATCGCGATAGGATCGATGCTGCAAAACAGCGCACTGAATTCTGGTGGCTATATGAGGAAGGTGATTCTGCACTTCCTCAGGACTTTGCGGACTTTTAGTCCAACTCCATAGGTAAGACTTTAAATTAGGAACAAGGTCTGGGGCGGGGCTTGTGCACCATATTGGCGTACAATATGGTTGAACGCAGGCTGCCGTGTGGGACCGAAAGACGCATTCAGGATGGCGACCCCTCGGGGCATGTGCAACGAGGGCTCGCCACCCCGATTATTATTAAGCTAGGTTTTAGTAGTTAAGTAGACTTAAATTAGGTTTAGGTAGTTTAAGTAGTATTAAGTAAGGCTTAAGTAGTTTAAGTAGTCTTAAGTTATATATAATCTAGAATAAGCTTTTATATAAAACAAAAAAAAGTCACTAAACAAAGTTTTCAATTTTTTCTTTATAAATTAAAATTAAATATAAAACCAAAAAACCGACAAATCTAAGCCTAAAATCAAAATAAAACAGCTAAATATAAGCTTACAGCGCCCACTAAGGACCGATAAGTTAGATTAAGTAAACCAGTTATTGATAAGTTAGATAAAAGCATTTTTGTCTAGTAGTAAGTTAATATTTTAAGTAAATAAAAAATTAGTTTAAAAGTTAAAAAAAATCGATGAACTACATGTGGCATGAAGGTCAAGCTGCCAGAGGAGGCAACGAAATTGCTTCATGTTTATACCAACATCTGAAAAGCCTACCAGATACTGTATCTGAAGTCACGTTCTACTCCGACACATGTGGGGGACAAAATAAGAACAGTCACGTTACTAGCCCAAACAGAATTCCGACAATTGGTAATGAACCACAAATTTTTAATTCCAGGACACACTCACATGGAGTGTGATATAGATCACTCGATGATTGAGAAGCAAAAAAAAAAAAAATGCAAACACCGGTATACCACCCGCATGATTGGTACCAATTAGTGCGGAGCACAGGGAAAAAGAAACAATTCAGGGTGCATGAAATGCAGCAGGACGAATTAGTAGATTTTGCCGCTTTACTTAAAACAGCTTTAGTGTCCCGAAAAAAAAAATGAGGCTGGGGAACAGTGGCACAATGTTCAATGGCTGCAGTATAAGGAGAAAGGTCTAGTCAAATACAAAAATTCCTTAAACGAGTCAGACGAATTTAAAGTTTTAAGCTTCCTCAGACGGGGAATATCTAAAAATATGAAAGATTCGCTGAAAAGAAAATAAAACCATTTCAATCCGATATCCGCTGAGAAAAAACGGGATTTGTGCTCACTGCTTACCTTGGTTCAACCTCTTTTTCACGATTTTTATAAAAATTTGGCAACTTCGGAGGAGGCAAAAGATAACGATCCGGATTTGTTGGAAGAAGAAAATGACAACATAATACTTTTCCTTATTATTTATTTAAATTAATTTAATGTTTCTAAATGAATTAAAATGAACTATTAATGTAAACAAAGATTTGTTTTCTCGACTTAAGTCCTTAGTAAAAACTTAATTTTAACAGGGTAACAAAGAGACAAATGGCTCTAAGGAGATAAGTCATCAGAAAATCTGGTAAGCACTTATTTGCTGGTCAAGAGCGTATAATCGAATTACACACGAGTGTTTTGATAATTGTTTTGCATCATTAATTTTTCGCAAAAAGAATATTTGGATTTAAAAAAAAAAATTTCAATCTTCAATCTCATTTTGTGGAAAACTGCTATTCCTGACTTGATCCCTTCCTACCTGACACCAGAGTAATATACGTTAAGACAAACTTGTTATTAAATGTTTAATCTCATGTCAATCAGGCAGACCGCAAAGCCATGCTTAATGATTTTTCTAACATAAATTATTTGTATTATAAACAAGAAAACCATGAATCTAAATCTAAATCTAAATCTAAAGGTATACCAAATGTCAACAAAGCCACTGGATACATTTTAGCGAGCTGATGAGCATTCACCATACTAATGTCAAAAATTATCCACCTGCTAAAATTCTAACACAATTGACACACGGCCGAAGTCAAAAAATCAAATGTTTTAAAAAAAAAAAATTATTCACCATTTTGCTTTACAAAAATATCCTTATGTTGGTTTTTTTTTGTTTTTTTTTTTGTTTTCTAAATGCAAATTTTGCATTTTCTTAATATATAATGATTGGGTTATACCTGCATGCGGCATTTTCCAAAATGTGTCAATACCATCCCGCGTTAACGGGTGCTGCAAACCGGCCGATCCAATCAGTTTGATATTGTTTTGTGGTCTTTTATTTTAATTTAATTGAATGATGCTGGAAATCTATTAAAGATAGAGAAGGGGATTCCATTAAAACTATGAAAACAAAACCAAAATTCACTTTTTAAAATCAAAGTAAAAAAAAAACAGAAAAAAAAACACAAAAATTTAATTAAAACACTTGTGGGGAAATTTAAGTTGCAATCGAAAAACACACACACACGCACGCACAAACAATGGACTATTCAATGACAGAGATCGGTGGCGAAGGACCTGAAAATAGATAGAGAAAATTATTATTAGCGGATTTAGTTTATATTGAAATTTATTTTGTCAATAAATATGTAAAGTGCTATATGCGGTAAGACTGTAAGATAAATGGTCAATCAAACACGTGATTAAGGTTAGAAGAGGTAGAAGTTTTCCAATTTTAAAATATCCAGGATGAAGCATTTTATGGGTCGTTTGCAAAAAGATTTACAGGATTTCAAAGGCAGAGCTGATGAGCTTGAAATCACATGTGAGATCGATCATGCAAATCGAAACTCGGACTCAGTTTCAGCGATCGTTCTCAACGGATTTAAATCGAAGGAGATGAGATCAAACTCAAAGCTCTCTGTTGTACAGGGTGTCCGCCGTACTACTTTGTTTTGCCGGCATTTTAGTAAACGGACTCAGTTTCAGAGATCGTTCTCAACGGATTTAAATCAAAGGAGTTGAGATCAAACTCAAAGCTCTCTGTTGTACAGGGTGTCCGCCAGGAAGGTATACTACTTTGTTTTGCCGGCATTTTGGTAAACGGACTCAGTTTCAGAGATCGATCTCAACGGATTTAAATCGAAGGAGTAGAGATCAAACTCAAAGCTCTCTGTTGTACAGGGTGTCCGCCGGGAAGGCATACTTCTTTGTTTTGCCGGCATTTTGGTAAACATTAGTCTTGACAGTTCATATTTGACAGTCGTGAAGTAGACACGTGGCAAATTTATTATGGAAAAATATTCGATTAACCAACGTGTTTTAATCGTTAAAACATTTTATCGAAATCAATCATCGATTACTGTGACGATGAGAAAGTTACGTGAAATTTTTGGGAGAAACAACGTGCCAACAAAACGCACTATTAGGTGGATATGGCTCAGAGGAATGCGTATTTGACTGTTAAGCCAAGCGCTGCGGGTTCAAGCCCCTGCTTCGGCAGCATTTGTTTTTTTACGAAAATTGCCAGCTTATCTGGGGCCACCTTTGCGATAATATGCGACAATATAAGTCTACTTCTCCTCCTCTGTGCCACGTAGGTCTATGTTATATTATTGTCTTTCCTTCTATGTATATATCTGTCTCTCTCTCTCTGTTTTATTAATGTCTTGATCTGTCGCAGCCGATGGCCTCAGTCGCCAGTGCTGTTACGTGTCTGTAGTTCGTTGCATTCATGTGCGAAGTATTGTGATGTCAATGTCAATGTCAATATCGTCTAAAGAATGATTTCAAAGGAAGAGGGTTTGTAGGTGATAGGCCCAAGCATGGACCACAACGTACTGCAAGATCGGCTGAAAGCATTATTGCTGTTCAAGGTAGTGTTCAAAACAATCCATCAACCTCAATTCGACGCCGTGCTCAGAAGCTTGGTCTTCAAAGAACAACTTTGGCCACAATTTTGCACAAGGATTAGCATTTGTTTCCACTTAAGATTCAGTTGACACAAGAGCTTCTTCCACAAGACCATTTACGCCGCCGTACATATGCCAATAGGATGTTACAGCTAGCCCATGACAACCCCGATTTTTATGAAAAAGTCATAATGAGTGACGAGGCACATTTTCATTTGAATGGATATGTGAATATCCAAAGTCGGTTGTGGGCAATGGAAAACCCTCAAAGTATTCATCAGTCACCTTCGCATCCATTAAAAGTAACAGTCTGGTGTGCAATTTGGTCAGGAGGAATCATTGGATCATACTTCATTGAAAATGAAAACGGCGTAACGGTAACTGTGAATGGGGAGCGATATCGTGATATGATTTAAAACTTTTTAACGCCACAACTGCATGCTTTGGACTTGATTAACATGTGGTATCAAGAAGATGGCGTCACATCGCAGACAGCCAGGATTACAATGGAATTACTGCGAAACCTCTTCCCACAACAAGTTATTTCAAGAAATGATGATGTTGATTGGCCTCCACGGTCGCCTGATTTGACTGCTCCTGACTTCTCTTTGTGGAGAAATCTAATAAGCGGGGTTTATCCAAACAAACCAGAAACGCTTGAGCAACTCAAACAAAATATTCGTGATGAAATGAATGAAATGCCGCGTGAAATGTGTGAGAATGTAATGGAAGATGTGCTCAAAAGGGCTCGGATTTGTGAGACCAGCAGAGGCGGACACTTACCTAATATTGTATTCCATACATAATTGCCGACATTAAGTCAAACATTTTTCAATATAAAATCCATTCTCATTCATTTAAATAAAAAAATTATAAACAAACAAAGTAGTATACCTTCCCGGCGGACAGCCTGTAGTTCGTTTCTCTTCCACTGAGCTCTAGTAGGAGAACTTACATGGAATCCTTTGACGAAGCTTGGTGTGGATGTGATGTACTCTCAGGTAGTACCGCAGCCGAATTAGGTGAGGATTTTGGAAAAAGCAAACTGTAGTACAGACATTTTTTAGTCTTCAAAAATAAGTGTGTCCTTAATTTCCCATAGGGGTTCATTAGTTTTGACATTAAGTTTGCAACATTAAGAAATGGTTTCGATAGATATACCTTAAAGTATACGGATCGACTTAAAATTGCTAGCTGAGTCGATCTAGCCGTCTGTCCGTCCATGCGCTTGGATTTTGCGCAAGTGAATATGACATGAAATTCGTATACTGGAGCTATGAATATGGTACTTTCGGATCATGTTCACTCGTGCGAATTCATGCGCATGTCCTTCAGATCCAGCTAAAATGAGAATTTGTTTCATCAAGTTAAGTCTCTGTAAGTCTTTGAATAATAGATATGCTTGCTGTAACACCAACATTTGGCCTGATCTTTGCCGGCGCGTTATGATCGATCGTTTTTTTAAAAAAGTTATCTTGTCAGCATTGGAAATTAATTTTTTTATTATGGTTTTCATTACTTTTGTCATATTGCGAATTATTACGCAGGATTGCTGTATAACTTTATGACTCTTACCGAAAGTTTTTTTTTGGACAATTCACTCATTGACAGCCTTGACTACTTGTTAGCTTCAGCAATCGAATTCTGGTGAACGGATTTCAACTTTTCTTCACCCACATTAATGTTAGTAGGCTACTTGAGCTACAAAAAACGAATTGGTGTACCAAACGCCTTCAACTGTTGAAGATAAATGAAAATGAGTTTGCATTGCCTAACCTGACGACGCAAAAATGAAGCGAACTTTGTTATCGAAAATAAAAGAAAACGACAGAAACCATATTCTGGATCCGCCAGACTCCTTATTTGAGGTCCATAAAGAGAAGAGAAAAATAGCATATAAAAAACGTAGCTGCGTTTTGACAACAACAACAAGAAGATCAATTTTGTTAAGCCTTTTTGGCGTGTGCTAACCTGATGACCAGCAGTGTGTCTTTCTCAGATACTTTTTTTAAAAGTTCTTATGATTTGATCAGAAAACACGTTTATTAAAAAAGTAGGCGTGGCAGTGGTCGGATTTGAAAAATGTTTACACATGTTATGCTTCGTCGGACAGACAGACTATATAACAGGTGATTTTTTAAGAGTGAAGTTTTTCAGATGGGCAGCACTGGTTAGTAATGGCGTCCAAACGTCATCTGTCAGAGTGAAAAGTTTTTAGTATTTTTCTGCCATTTAATCATGGAAAGCCTTACAGACGACCACGATTGCAAATTATTGAAACTTTTTTTTATCAAAATTCGTGCTCTGTGAGAAATGTGCACCGTTTGTTACGACCATATTATGGTCGTCGAAATAGACCCGGTGAAACAACAATTCGTGCTGTTATCACCAAATTTCGCAGCAAATTTACTTCGTTCGACATTAAACCGTGTCGGCTCTCATGCGTACATTGCGTACTGAAGAGAATATTGCAGTCGTAGCGTGAAATGTTAATGAAGATCGTGAAATTTCAATTAGTCGCCGTTTTTAGCAATTGGGCATGTGTAACACAACCACATGGAAAATTTATAAAATTCAACTTGTGCAAGAATTGAAGCCGAATGACCTACCACAATGTCTATGTTTAGGTGAATGGGCCTTAGAACAGCATGAAAATCCGCTGTTTTATCGGAAAATCGTGTTCCGCGATGAGGTTCATTTCTGACTCAACGGATACGTAAATAAGCAAAACTGTCGCATCTGGAGTGATGAACAGCCACATGCCATACAAGAATTGCCAATGCATCGCGAAAAAAACGAAATTTTGGTGTCGTTTATGGGCTGGTGACATCATCGGTCCATTTGTCTTCAATGACGGGCATGAAAGAAACGTTACCGCCAACGGCGAACGATATCGATTCATGCTACGCGACTTTTTTTGCCCCAGTTTGGCTGAGTTGAACTTGGTTGACATGTGGTTTCATCAAGACGGTGCCACATGCCACACAGTTCGTGAAACAATCAAAATGTTGAAAAGGATTAACTTGGTGAGCAGCTTACCTCTCGAAATCGCCCCGTGAGTTGGCCGCCAAGATCATGAGATTTAACGCCTCTTGATTATTTTTTGTGGGGTTAGGTAAGGTCGTTAGCCTATGTGGAAAAGCCGAACACGATTGAAACGATTGGCAAATGCCTATTTATCGACTACAGTAAAACTTTTGAATATTTGATGCGCATTTGAGTGTTTTAATCGATTTTTAATAAAACTACGCTTAAAAAATCACCCGTTGCCAATTTTCAACACTCTAGCTAAAATTTTGAGGCCCCAAAATCGGTGATACACAGACGGACGGACAGACAACGCTAAATCGACTCAGGTAGTGATTCTGAGTCGATTCTCATACTTTTGGGCACTAGGTAAATTGTTTCTCTAAGAGGGTACTACCCTTTCTGATGACACTGTTTAAAATTTTAACATGACACTTTGCTGCAAGTTGTAGATATAAATATTTGTTCAAAATTGAAAGGAGGAGTACGGGAGTAATATCGGCAACACTGGATATAGTAAACTGGAAACGTGACGATGACATTAGGTAACGAGCCCAGGATACTACTGAATACATACGACCTTTTCGGTTCTAAAAGAGGACTAACAAGTTATTAAAGTGGTCCAATTCGTCGATTAAATCATTTTCACTTTCTGTAGACATTTTTCATTTTTTTTAATTTCATTGCCTCAAAATAATCAAAATCAGAACTTAATACAGGGTGTCCGCCGGGAAGGTATACTACTTTGTATGTTATAATTTTTGATTAAATGAATGAGAAAGGATTTTATATTGACAAATGTTTAACTTAATGTCGGCAATTATGTATGGAATACAATATCAGGTAAGTGTCCGCCTCTGTTAGTCTCACAGATCCGAGCCCTTTTGAGCACATTTTCCATTACATTCTCACACATTTCACGCGGCATTTCATTCATTTCATCACGAATATTTTGCTTGAGTTGCTCAAGCGTTTCTGGTTTGTTTTGATAAGCCCAGCGTTTCAGACATCTTCACACAAAGCAGTCCGGAGCTTTCAAATCGGGCGACCGTGGAGGCCAATCAACATCATCATTTCTTGAAATAACTTGTTGTGGGAAGAGGTTTCGCAGTAATTCCATTGTAATCCTGGCTGTCTGCGATGTGACGCCATCTTCTTGATACCACATGTTAATCAAGTCCAAAGCATGCAGTTGTGGCGTTAAAAAGTTTTAAATCATATCACGATATCGCTCCCCATTCACAGTTACCGTTACGCCGTTTTCATTTTCAATGAAGCATGGTCCAATGATTCCTCCTGACCAAATTGCACACCAGACTGTTACTTTTAATGGATGCAAAGGTGACTAATGAATACTTTGAGGGTTTTCCATTGCCCACAACCGACTTTGGATATTCACATATCCATTCAAATGAAAATGTGCTTCGTCACTCATTATGACTTTTTCATAAAAATCGGGGTTGTCATGGGCTAGCTGTAACATCTTATTGGCATATGTACGGCGGTGTAAATGGTCTTGTGGTAGAAGATCTTGTGTCAACTGAATCTTAAGTGGAAACAAATGCAAATCCTTCTGCAAAATTGTAGCCAAAGTTGTTCTTTGAAGACCAAGCTCCTGAGTACGGCGTCGAATTGATTGTTTTGAAGACTTCCTTGAGCAGCAGTAATGCTTTCAGCCGATCTTGCAGTACGTTGTGGTCCATGCTTGGGCCTATCACCTACAGACCCTCTTTCTTCGAAATCTTTCACTACACGATATTGACATTGGCATTGACATCACAGTACTTCGCACATGAATGCAACGAACTACAGACACGTAACAGCACTGGCGACTGAGGCCATCGGCTGCGACAGATCAAGACATTAATACAACAGAGAGAGAGAGAGACAGATATACACACAGAAGGAAAGACAATAATATAACATAGACCTACGTGACACAGAGGAGGAGACGTAGACTTATACTGTCGCAGTATACAGGTCTATATTATAGCACAGGTGGCCTCAGATAAGCTGGAAATTTTCGTAAAAAAAAACAAATGCTGCCGAAGCAGGGGCTTGAACCCGCAGCGTTTGGCTTAGCAGTCAAATACGCATTCCTCTGAGCCATATCCACCTAATAGTGCGTTTTGTTGGCACGTTGTTTCTCTCAAAAATTTCACGTTACATTCTCATCGTCACAGTAATCGATGATTGATTTCGATAAAATGTTTTAACGATTAAAACACGTTGGTTAATCGAATATTTTTCCATAATAAATTTGCCACGTGCCTACTTCACGACTGTCCCGGCAGACGCCCTATAGAAAGGGATTTTGGCATGGTCGTCTACACCGACGAATCTAAGATGAACTGTGTGGTTGGGTCTAGTGCCTACTCTTAATCTCCGGAAATATCGTTATCATACCGCCTGCGGTAATTTTAATTTAAAGAAAAAAAAAAAAAATTAATGTGAGTGCTTAATCGAACTCTCTACCTCTCTTTGTCTCTGATAGTTGGGTGCTGTAGAACGAGGCTAGACTCTGATTGGCATGAACTTGACAATGACCAGGGTTTTTAACTCGAGATCTGACTACACATCAAATGCGTTTATTTTGATCCTTCAAGTGCTAAGCATCGGGTACTGGTCTTAGCCAACCGGATTTGACTTGCTAAACGAAAACCAGAAACGCTTTAAAATGCTAGGTCAGAAAGGCATTGAATACTTAACCTACTGTCTTCTACGAACCTAGACTTCGATATATTCGGACAACAGTTTGCATAGGAACTTCAATGGTAAGTCAAGCTCCTTGAACAGAGATGGTGGCGGATGAACTGAAAGGTCAACGGCAGAGCTCGATTCGGCAGTGGATACTGATGGCCCCGTGTATCTAAAAAATTGAAACTGGCCCTCCAGGTTGGGAGTTGCGCTTTGGGTTAACTACCCACCCATGGAAAAAATCCACTAGATAAAAAGCTACCAATAGCCTCGGAAAGGACTGATTTTATAGTTGACGGCCCTGCTAAACGAAAAAAGGACAACGACGTTCGTATCCGCACTTGGAATGTGAAAACACTAAGCAGGAGAGGTGCAGGCGACAATAATCGGAAGCCCTAAACTTAAAAGCAGATATAACTGCCATCCAGGAAATACGATAAGATGGGACGAGCAAATAGAGGATGAAACATATGAAAAAGCTACAAACCACGGTGTGGATCTTTTTATACCCTATCCCGGACGGAAGGACAGGCATGGCTAAATCGACTCTGCTATCGATTCTGAGTCAATCAATATACTTAAAGCTATACCCAGCTTAATTTTTTCTCTGCGTTACAAACTACGTATCAAAACTAATATACTGTGACATCTACCACGGACCATGCTATAGCAAGCAGAATCAGCGACTGTTCGGATGGGGATTTGATATGAATTCCAGACTTCGGCAACAAGTCTTATGTTTCTGAGACGTTAGCGAACCCACTGAACCAATTTGCATCAACGCCACATTCGCCAACATAAGGCTTATATGCGCTCACACCCGACGGAGGAAAAAGATGATATAGCTGAGGACTGCTTCTATGAGCTCGTTGACAAAACCACTGAACGACTACCGAAGTACGATGTTAAAATCGTGCTGGCAGTTTAAATGCAAAAGTAGAAAGTGAAGACATATTTAGCAGTATTTTCGGAAAACTCAGCCTATACGATAGCACGACTGGTAAAAGGCTTAAGCTAATTGATTTCCCGACGGAACGAAATGCCACTATAGCCAGCACACGCTTTCCTCACCTCGATATCCATAAGGGGAGATGGCGGTCTCCAGATAAACGAACTGTCAATCAAATTGATCACATAGCGATAGACAAGAGGCACGCATCCACTATTTTGGATGTCCGAACATTCCGAGGAGCTAACATCTACTCGGACCACTACCTTGTTGCAGCCAAGGTTAGAATGCGGATATCCACCATGCCACAACAATCCAGAAATACTGTGAAAAAATTTAATGTCGAAAGACTGCAATCGCAAGAGACCGACAAGACCATCGCGCAACTAGTATTCCTAAACCTTTCGATTAACACCATACCACCAGCATCGAATGTAGAGGAAGTATGGCAACGATGGCAACGAGCCATTAGATCAGCCGCAACTGATGTGCTAGGCTTCTCGCGCCCACCAGCAAAAAACCCCTGGTTTGATGAGGAATGCCTACAGATGCTCGCAGCCAAGAACGAGGTCTACAAGGCTAAGCTGCAGGTGAAGACGAGAGCTGCCATTGAGATCTAAAATCAGAGAAGAAGGGAAGAATACCGGCCTTTCAGAAAGAAGAAAAACGAGCAAGAAAAGTGGGCGACCGAGCATATATAGAGGTGCCACTCCAGAAATGATGTTCGCAAGTTTTACCAAAGTGTAAAACGTCAAAGCCAAGGATACAAGGCTCGAACAGAATCCTGTCGAGATGAACAACGAAATATCGTAGTTGATACACAGTCGATGCTGAGGATATGGAAGAACCACTTCTGCGGACTGGTAAACGGCGATGACGAACAACATTCCACTGTCAGGCAGAGGGAACCCTTCGATATTGGCTACGACAACGAAAATTCCCAACCACCCGACCTGAGTGAAGAGAGGATAGCAATATCTAAACTGAAGCTTAATAAGGCTGCCGGAAATGACGGCCTTCCCGCCGAGCTTTACAAAGCCGGTGGAGATAACTTGGTAAGTAACATCCACCAACTCATAATCCGAATCTGGTCGGAAGAAAGTTTTCCTGAAGAATGGAACCTCAGCATCGTTTGCCCGATCCACAAAAACCCTCTTAACTGCGCCAACTACCGAGGCATAAGTCTCCTCAACATCGCCTACAAGAACCTATCTGCCGTAATATGTGAACGCCTGAAACCGTTTACTAACAACCTGATTGGCCCTTATCAGTGTGGTTTTAGGCCAGGAAAGTCCATAAACGATCAAATCTTCACACTTCGGCAGATCCTGGAAAAAACCTTAGAAGTCCAAATCGATACCCACCACCTATTCATCGATTTCAAAGCCGCATACGACATCGTCTATAGAGACGAACTATACAGAGCCATGTCTAGTTTTGTTATACCGCCCAAACTCGTCCGTTTGTGTGTTATGACGATGGAGAATTCTCGCTGCTCCATCAGGGTCGGAAACGACCTCACTGACACATTCGATACCAAAATAGGATTTAGGCTATTCGATGCGCTGTCATATGACTTCTTCAATCTGATTCTTTAGAGGATTGTGCAAAACTCCGCAGCCAACACCAGAGGCACAATTTTCCAAAAATCGGTGCAGCGACAACCATGCGCCGAAGGTATTGATATTGGCAGGACTCAACGTGATGTCATAGCCACATTTGCTGGTATAGAGAATGAAGCGGCAAAAATGGGTTCTGCACAAAATGAGAGCAAGACAAAGTATATGCTGTCAACACGGAAGGACACACAAGACCAATGATACAACTTTGAGCTAGTATGGGAAGTTGTCTATATCGGCTACACTGTCAACTCTGACAACAACATCTCGTCAGTAATGAAAAGAAGAATTACACCTGCTAACCGCGGTTTTTTTCGGGCTAAGAAGGCAATTTAGTTGTAAAGCCCACACTCGAGCTACTACGGAGATCATATAGAAGACCCTGATCACCATATTCCGGCGCTGAAGCATCGACCGTAACATAAGCGGATGAAGACATCATTGGTCGATTCAAGAGTAAAATTCTTGAAGAAATCTTCGGTCCCGTTTGCGTTTACGAGCTATAGAGACAAAGATTCAACCAAGAGCTATACGAGTTGTACAGCGACATGCCCCTGGTAAAAAAAAAAAAAAACTCCGTATTGGACGTTTATGATGGCTAGGTCTTTCTCCGGCTCGCAAAGTCTTCTATTCCCAGCCATCCGTTGAACTCAGTAAAGGTAGACCTCGGATAACTAAATAAATTGGAGTGCGCAACTGGAGGCAGTTAGCTAAGGACCTGGCTAATTGGAGAGGCATGTTAGTTGAGGCCCAGGTTTATTCCGAACTGTAACGCCACTTAAGCGGAATTCAATTTAATTTTTTAGAAATGGAGAAAAGACAGTTTTCTGGCTTTCAAAACCGGCATAGCACTTCATTGTAAGTGTTGGCATTGTTTTTCAATTTTTTTTTTTAATTTGAATTCATTTTGTTTTTTAATCGTCCCTTCCTCCTAGAGATAGACCCACCCTTGATTGTATGAAATCCACGTTTTTGAGCCATTTTCAAAAACCGTTATCAATTCTTTCCATCACTGGGTTTTATAACCTTCAGGGACTGAGTCCTAAGTGTTGAAAAATATTTAAAAAAAAATTGTGGGCGCTAAGCTTATCATACTCTCACAACCTCCTGAAATCGCCAATTTCCAACGTCAAATTAAAGAAGCTTTTCATGACAGTTTTTTCCATGTGGATATTTGTTAAACGTTCGCATGGTCTAGTGGCTTACTAGCCGACTTGCCCTTTAGGGCAGTGATCTATGGTATTCCTATATTCCTCCGCCTATGTAACAAAGGTAACGTTCTTATAAAAATTGCCTTCCTAACAATACCTATGTCTTGGACCAGAAAGTCAAAAATTGACAAAAAAAACAAAATCCATCCTAAAAGGTTCAGCGAATAATAATTTTCGTTGGGGGGTAAAACATCAGACTCAGTTAAAAGTTATTAAGACTAAAATAAATGTTCGGTCTAATTAAGGCTTAAAGAATCTTAAGATCTTCAATTTTATTCCAGCCAACCATACAGTCTGCAAGAAATCTAAACTGTGAAAATGTTTGAAATGAAGGAATATCCTCCCTCATCATTTTTAAAAGGAAAAAATTACTACACAACACTTTATTGGATGTCCTTACAATATCTCGCATTGAAATAAATAAATATGCACGTGTTCATATCCCCGGTGAATGTGAATGGAATGCTCCTTCATTTTCCCTATAAAGCAGTCAAGTTTTGCTTTTTTTACCTTTCGTCAACAAAAAAAAAAAAAAAATTCAAGAAGGCGTTTAGCTTTGATCCTTTTGTGTGACGACATTGTGAGCAGATCAAGGGAATTTCAATTATGTTTCGTTTTATTGTGAACATTTTTTGTATTCACTTTCTGGAGAGCCCGCAACGACGACAGTCAGTCAAGTGACTGCTCAAGTGTTCGAATCAAGTCGTTGGTATATAAGAAAAATAATTATGTACAACTAAGTACCCCAGATACAGGACTTTATACGATTTATATGTATAACGTGTTTTTTTTTTTATTTAATACAAAGCGGTATGAAGAGAAACCGCTTTATGGAAACCAGAAAAGGGAACTCCAAGAGGAGTGACTGAACTTAATTAGTAAACCCGTTAATTTTTTTTTAAAGCGAGTTTTCTTTATTAGTTTAATAAAATTGAAAAACTTACTTACTTGATGAATAAACATCAAACAACATGCGACTCCAATTAGCCCGGTCCTTAGCGAACTGCCTTCAGTTGCACACTCCATGCGAGGTCTACCTCTACAACGTCCGACTCGAAATCGAAAACTCTGCAAGCCAGACAATTGGTGTCCATTCACTCAGCAAGTCCAAGCCATCATAAAAGTGCAATTCGGAGTTTTTTAACCAGCGGCATGTCGCTGTACTACTCGTATAGCTCTTGGTTCAATCTTCGTCTCCATAGCTCGGCAACGCAAAATGGACCGAAGAATTTTCCTCTCGAATCGACCAAGAATTTCCTCATCCATTTTTGATACGAAGTACGATTCAGCGTTGTAGAGCAGGACTGGACTGATCAGGGTCTTATGAAAAATCTTCTACGGAGTTCGAGTGAGGGCTTTACTACTAAATTGCCTTTCTGGCCCAAAGAAACAGCGGTTACTTACTTACTTAAGTGGCGCTATAGTCCGGAATGAACCTGGGCCTCAACCAACATGAATCTCCAAATAGCCCGGTCCTGGGCTAACTGGCGCCAGTTGCGCACTCCAAGTTGTTTGAGGTCGGTTTCTACTCGTGCGCGCCACTTAAGGCGAAGTCTTCCTCTACTGCGCCCGACGTCTGGCTGGGAATCGAAGACTCTGCGTGCCGGAGTATTGGTGTCCATTCGTTCTACATGTCCTAGCCATCTTCAACATCCCACGCGGAGTTTTTTGACCAGGGGCATGTCGCTGTACAGCTCGTATAGTTCTTGGTTGAATCTTCGTCTCCATACCCCATCAACGCAGACGGGACCGAAGATTTTTCGAAGAATTTTCCTCTCAAATCGACCAAGGAGTTCTTCGTCCGCTTTTGAGACGGTCCATGCTTCAGCGCCGTAGAGCAGGACTGGGATGATCAGGGTCTTATATAAGATCTCCTTAGTAGTTCGAGTGAGGGCTTTACTACTGAATTGCCTTCTTAGCCCCGAAGAACAGCGGTTGGCAAAAGTAATTCTTCGTTTAATTTCTGAGGGGATGTTGTTGTCAGAGTTAATAGCGGATCCGAGGTAGACAAAGTCCCGTACTACCTCAAAGTTATATCTGTCAATGGTGACGTTCTGTCCAATTCGTCGATGTTGTGAGTCCTTTCGTGTGGACAGCATATACATCGTCTTGCCCTCATTTACTGCGCATTTTTTGCCGCTTCCTTCTCTATACTAGCAAACGAGGCTATGACATCACGTTGAGTCCTGCCAATATCAATATCGTCGGCGTATGCTAGTAGTTGCACAGATTTTTGGAAAATTGTGCCTCTGGTGTTGGCTCGTGAGTTTTGCACAATCCTCTCAAGAATCAGATTGAAGAAATCACATAACAGCGCATCGCCTTGCCTGAATCCTTTTTTGGTATCGAATGTGTCAGTGAGGTCGTTTCCGACCCTGATGGAGCAGAATTCTCCATCGTCCTACACCAACGGACGAGTTTGGGCGGTATACCAAAACAAGACATGGCTCTGTATAGTTCGTCTCTATAAATGCTGTCGTATGCGGCTTTGAAATCGATGAATAGGTGGTGGGTATCGATTTGGACTTCTAAGGTTTTTTCCAGGATCTGCCGAAGTGTGAAGATTTGATCGTTTATGGACTTTCCTGGCCTAAAACCACACTGATGAGGTCTTATCAGGTTGTTAGTAAACGTTTTAAGGCGTTCACATATTACGGCAGATAGAATTTTGTAGGCGATGTTGAGGAGACTTATGCCTCTGTAGTTGGCGCAGTTTAGAGCGTTTCCTTTCTTGTGATTCGGGCAAACGATGCTGAGGTTCCATTCTTCAGGCATACTTTCATGCGACCAGATTGAGCTTATGAGTTGGTGGATGTTTCTTACCAAGTCATCTCCGCCGGCTTTATAAAGCTTGGAGGGATTGCCGTCAATTCCGGCAGCCTTATTAAGCTTCAGTTTACATATTGCTATCCTCTCTTCACTCAGGTCGGGTGGTTGGGAATTTTCGTTGTCGTAGCCAATATCGAAGGGTTCCCTCTGCCTGACAGTGGAATGTTGTTCGTCATCGCCGTTTAACAGTCTTCAGAAGTGGTTCTTCCATATCCTCAGCATCGACTGTGTATCAACTACGATATTTCGTTGTTCATCTCGACAGGATTCTGTTCGAGCCTTGTATCCTTGGCTTTGACGTTTTACACTTTGGTAAAATTTGCGAACATCTGGAGTGGCACCTCTCTATATCCTCGGTCGCCCGCTTTTCTTGCTCTTTTTTCTTCTTTCTGAAAAGCCGGTGGTCTTCCCTTCTACTCTGCCTATAGAGCTCAACGGCAGCTCTCGTCTTCACCTGCAGCTTAGCCTTGTAGGCCTCGTTCTTGGCTGCGAGCATCAGTCGGCATTCCTCATCAAACCAGAGGTTTCTTGCTGATGGGCGCGAGAAACCTAGCACTTCAGTTGCGGCTGCTCTAATGGCTTCTTGGCATCGTTGCCATTGGTCTTCCACTTTCGATGCTGTTGGTATGGTGTTTATCGAGGGGTTTAGGGATACGCGTTGCGCGAATATCTTGGCGGTCTCTTACGATTACAGTCTGCCGACATTAAATTTTTTTACAGTATTTCTGGATTGTTGTGACGTAGTGGATATCCGCATTCTAACCTTGGCTGCAACAAGGTAGTGGTCCGGGTCGATGTTAGCTCCTCGGAATGTTCGGACATCGAAAATACTGCGTGCCGCTTGTCTATGTTATTAAGTAGGTTGACCGTTCGTTGATCTGGAGACCGCCATATCCCCTAATAGATATCGAGGTAAGTTGTCCTAGCTATAGTGGCATTCCGTTCTGTAGCGAAGTCAATTAGCCTAAGTCCGTTACCAGACGTGTTGTCGTGTAGGCTATGTTTTCCGACAATACTGCTAAAGACGTCTTCTCCTCCTACCTTTGCATTAAAATCTCTCATCAAGATTTTAACATCGTACTTCGGTAGTCGCTCATATGTTTTGTCAAGGAGTTCATATAAGCAGTCCTTAGCTATATCATCTTTTTCCTTCGTCGTTGCGTGAGCGCATGTAGGGCCTATGTTGACGAATTTGGCCTTGATGCTGATTGTTACAATGCGTTCGCTAATCTCTTAAGAACATAAGACTTCTTGCCTAAGTCTGGCATTTATAACAAATCCGCATCCGAAAAGTCGCTGTTTCTGATCACTATAGCACGGTCCGTAGTAGATGTCACAGTTTTTCATCCTCTTTTTGCCCGGCCCATCCCATCGTATTTCCTGAATGGCAGTAATGTCAGCTTTGTAGCAGTTTAGGGCTTCCGCTAGTTGTTCGCTTGCACCTCTCCTGTTTAATGTTCTCACATTCCAGGTGCAGATATGACCGTCGTTGTTCTTTTTTTCGTTTAGCAGGGTCGACAACAATAAAATCAGTCCTTTCCGAGGCTATTGGTTGCTTCGTTACAATTGTTTTTTCCATGGTTGGGTATTAAACCCAAAGCACAACCCTCAACCTGGAAAGCCAGTTCCAATTTATTAGATACCCCTAGGACACGGGGTATCCACTACGGGATTGAGCGCTGCCGTTGGCCTTTCAGTTCATCCGCCACCATCTCTGTTCAAGGGGCCTGCCTAACCCCTGAAATTCCTATACAACCTGTTGTCCGAATATGTCGAAGCAGCTTTACCAGTTTCGCCTGGGACAGCAGGCCGGATCGGTTTGCTTGAATTCATTAAAAAATGCTTATATGGAATGCAAGTAAGTGGAAACCACCCTACATAGCCCCCTAGTTCTTCAAAGATCTCATTTTGACACAAAAGTCATTCCTGATAAATTTTTTTGATAAAAGATGAACTTCCGCAGACAAGATAGGACTACCAGGCTAAGGACTATTTCCAACCACAATCGTTTTCTTCACACAATCCTCTGAATTTTAAAGACGAAATTAACTACATCGACAGCTGGATCTCTGGTTGAGATCCAGAATGAACACAGCACCGAGCTGTTCAGAAGACAACCACCAACACTTGATAGGACCTGATGACAGAACAATTTGACACTTTAAACGCCCCCACGCCAATGCGCCGAAGGATTCCAGAATCTAAAAAAAAAAAAAAAAAAAACGCACAATTCTTTGACATTAAATAACTGACACCCATTCTCGGTTGAGTGAATTGATTCTTACATCAACTGCCTGTGGATTGATGTACACAATGCGGATGGCGACCCCGTCATAGGGGGTATCGCCTGTATGTCTGCAGACTGAAACGACCATGTCATGAACACTTGTTGTGTTCGAAAAATGTTGAAAAGCATGACACGGTATTCCGACACCGTAACTAATTTCGCCTGCTATGTTGTAATTCGTTTCGTTCAACCCCTTTCTGTACGGCGAATTTTTGATATTCCGATGTCAGACATCCATAAGTTTGCACATTTATCCGTTCGCTACAACGACACGGTGGGAAATTTATAAAATATACATATACTCCGATTTGTGTGCTTTATGACGGCGCGGCGGGGTTTAGTGTGTTCTTCAAGTGGGGTGTGAAAAGTGCCTGCGTATAGCTTTGTCGCCGAGGCTTGATAGTATCATTAACTCTTTTCATCGATTAGTCACACACTCAAGATGATATCACACCGCTCTCGATGGGGGAGATGAGATCTATGATTTTTTTATTACGTTACGTAAAATTATTGAACGCATTAAGAAACAAAAACAAAAAAAAACAAAAAAAACGAATAAAATTCAAATTCGACCTTTCGAAGTGGTGTACTATGGTTTAGCAGGATTGAGGATGAAGGGCTAAGAAGGGCTTCGGGGAGGAGAGACATTTGCATTGGGTAAGATATGATTTCAGATATATAAAGCTTGGATGTCGAATGAGCTGAAACAGGTGTTTTTAATTTTTGCATTGTATTCCACCGTAAATTGGTTTGATAAGCACTGAGCGGTCTTGCAACATGGCCGTGTTCAGTAGTGGAAAACTGGACCACACAATAACTGGGCTGAAAGAATTAGCAAGGTGGAGTAGACGGGGCGTCTATAGTCCAAAGTTGCCTGGACGAAGTGAAAAAGCTTCATGACCAGCTCTGGCAGATTTTGACAACAGGTCATACCGGAATTTACAATGTTAGTCAGGGATGGTTGGTTGTTTTAGACCGAGGGTTGACCCTAATTGGCTTTAACTTGGCATTGCCCAGTGGTTGCTATTCTGACTACACATCAAGTGCTTATTTTTAACATCCAAGTGGTAACCATCGGGTACTGATCTCCTACTACCGGATTTCTTGCTCCATGATAAGAGCGAGTGTTGATAACAAGACGAAAAACAGCAGCACTTTAAACAGCACGGTCAGACTGGCAAGGAATACACGACTTGTTGTCCCAGACGAACCTAGATGAGCTGCATCAACATATTCGGACAACAGGTTGTCGAGGAATTTCAACGGTTAGTCAGACCCCTTGAATAGAGATGGTGGCGGTTGAACCGAATAGCCAACGGCACCGCACAATCCCGTAGTGAATATTGAAGGCCCCGTGTCCTATTGGTATCTAATGAATTTTATATAGCCCTCCAGGTTGGGGGTTGTGCATTGAGTTAACTACCCAACCATTGGAAAAAACTAACGGTTACGAATCAACCGATAGCCTCGGAAATGACTGATTTTATTGTTGACGACACGGCTAAACGAAAAAAGGAGAGCGACGTTCGTATCTGCACCTGGAATGTGAGACCATTAAACAGGAGAGGTGCAAGCGAACAACTAGCGAAAGCCCTAAACTGCTACAAAACAGACATAACTGCCATCCAGGAAATACGATGGGATGCGCCGGGCAAAATGAGGATGAAAAACTGTGACATCTACTACGGACCTTGCTATTGTGAGCAGAAACAGCGACTATTCGGATGCCGATTGGTTATAAGTGCCAGACTTAGGCATGAAGTCTTATGCTTCCAACATACGAGCGAACGCATTGCTACAATCTGCATCAAGGCCAAATTTGTCAACATAAGCCTCATATGCGCTCATGCCCAGGTGGATGTCAACAGGCAATCAGAGCGGCCACAACTGATGTGCTAGATTTCTTTTCGACGTTGATGAAGAACAACATTCCGCTGTCAGGCAGGACGACAAATTCAATATTGGCAACGACACCGAAAACTGCCAAACCACCAGATCTAAGTGAAGTGAGGATAGCAATATCTAAACTCAGGCTTATTGAGGCTGCCTCATCGCTGAGCCTTATAAAGCCGGCGGAGATGACTTGGTAAGTAACGTCCACCAACTCATTAGCCAAATCTCGTCAGTTGAAGCTTTGCCTGAAGAATGGAACTTCAGCATCGTTTGCTCGGTTTACGAAAGGCGGACATAAGGACAAAAGGCGGACATAAGTCTCCTCAGCATTGCCTATCAATCCTATCTGCCGTAATATGTGAACGCCTGAAACCGTTTATGAACAGCCTCATCGGCTCTTCAGTGTGGTCTTACACCAGAAATTCCTCAAACGCTCAAATTTTCACACTTGGGCAGAGCCTAGGAAAAACCCAAAAAGTCCAAATCGATGCAGACCAAAGCCGCATACGACAGTATTTATGGAGACGAGCTATACAGAGACATGTCTAGTCTTCGTATACCACCCACACTAGTCCGTTTGTGTGGGTTGTCGATGGATAACTCTCGCTGCTCCATTAGGTTCGGAAATGACCTCACCGAGGCATTCGATATCATAAAAGGATTTCGGCAAGGCGATGCGCTGTCATGTGACTTCTTCAATCTGATTGTGGAGAGGATTGTGCAAGACTCACGAGCCAACCCCAGAGGCACAATTTTCCAAAAATCGGTACAACTACTAGCATACGCCGACGATATTGACATCATTGGTAGGACTCAACGTGATGTCATAGCCACGTTTGCTAATATAGAGGAGGAAGCGGCAAAAACAGGTTCCGTAGTAAATGAGGGTAAGACTGGGTTTAGGTTTTATGGGCTGTTGAAGCTCGAGTGAGCCGAAAAACTCGTATATATGTACGTGTGCCCATAACGATGTGAGATTATCTAAGTATACGCTGTTTACACGAAAGGACACACAACATCTACGAATTGGACAGAACGTCACCATTGACAGATATAACTTTGAGGTAGTACGGGACTTTGTCTATCCCCGCTCCGCTATTAACTCTGACAACAACATCTCGTCAGAAATTTAACGCAGAATTACTCTTGCCAACTGCTGTTTCTTCGGGCTAGAAAGGCAATTCAGTAGTAAAGCCTTCACTCTTACTACCAAGGAGATCCTACATAAGACCCTGATCATCCCAGTCCTGCTCTACTGCGCTGAAGCATGGACCGTCTCAAAACCGGATGAAGAAATCCTTGGTCGGTTTGAGAGGAAAATTCTTCAAAAAATCTTCGGTCCCGTTTTCGTTGACGGGCTATAGAGACGAAGATTCAACCAAACTATACGAGATGTGACATGCCAGTGGTCAAAAATCTCCTCACTGGAAGTTTAAGATGACTAGGGCATGTAGAACTGTCCATTCGTTCTACTCTGGTTCGTTCAATACTCTGGCTCGCAGAGTCTTCGATTCTCACTCAGACGTCGGACGCAGTAGAGGAAGACCTCGCCTTAAGTGACGCGCACAAGTAGAAACCGACCTGAACCAACTTGGAGTGCGCAACTGGAGGCAGTTAGGTAAGCATCCTCAACGTCCCGGAATACAACCATAGTGCACTTCTTGCAGCATTACCCCCTTTTCGATCACAGCTTCACAATTTGTTGTCGTTTTCGATGCGGGCGGTAAGTTTGGAGGAGGTTGAGTCGGAAGCGGAAATTTCGTCGATCGTATGCGTTGGCTATGCTGTTGTTTGATTCTGGGGTTAGTAATGTGAACACTGGGGTATCACAATCAGAACCTGACATAGAATGTGTTCATTGTATGAAATGCGTACTCAATGGAGTTCCATACGCCTTGAAAGTACGTATTGTATGTATGTAGGGCTGTTTCAACTGATTTTCCCTTGCAGTACGCAGGTTGGGATGCAGATAGCTGACTTACATCAATGCTACCGCGGAGATGCATATTAATGAATCTTTCCAGGGTTTTCAACAGGAACGATGATAACTTAATCGGTCTCAGGTCTTTCGGATTTACGTGATAGCTTTTACCAGATCTGGGTATGAATACTTCTTTCACTTCCCTTATACACTGGGAATGTAGATCAGCTCGATACAGCTCTTAAGGATGGCTTTCAACCATGGTAGGATAAGATCCAAAATGCGCTGTAACTCGGCTGGTACAATGCCGTCAGGTCCCGAGTATTTAAAACGCTTAAAGCTGTGTATTGCCCAAAGGATTTAAAAAAAAAAATTATTCGGCTCTAGCAAGTTATCCGTCTGAGTGGAAAATTCTCTGATTTTGAACGATTCGGAGGTTTTTAGCTTTGAGGTATTCTTCTGAAAAGCTGTTCGGAATATTTCTCCGACACTTTGTAACGCACCCCCGGCAAATTACGTTCAAATTCGTTTTAGTGGATTTTTCTTGCAATTTTTGACAGCTCAGTGCAAAATTCTATTTCCGATTTCCTCCGACACAAATTCATCGCGAAATTTATTTACGAATTGTAGTGAGGTGATTTTTCTCCAATGACACATACCTCGAATGGAATTAAAACCTCCGACGAGGTATGCGTTGTGCTCCGACAGATACCTCAGTAGTGCAGAAAATTCACTTAAAAACATTTCTACCGTGAAAGTATCTTCTAAACTACAAAATTCTTCAATGGCTCACCGAAAATCCTTGAATCGGACGAAACCGACTGTTCAAAAAGTGGAGCAGCCTTAATTTTCAGTGAAATGTGGTGGTTTTAGCTAAAAAAAAAGAGAGTCTCACCCATCTATAAGCATGCGCAAATGATTCTCATAACTTGTTGTTAAAAATTTGCACCCACCCGCGGAAATTAAGACCAAAATCAGGCTGAATGTACATTTTTACTTTCGGAATAGGTAGGAAGAAATTGAAGAAGCAAGTCCAGTACACCTATATGTTGACTTCCGATCTCACTCACGGATTAGCCCAATGTACACCTTCAAGTATACACCATCTTGAAAGTTCTGCGAATTTTACGAACCCAAGAAACAGTGACTCCCCGAAGTTAGTTCGGACACCACCAATGGAGTAAGTCCTTACTACATCCAAAATCTTTTACATCCCTATCCCGATATTAACGAGTTGTTAAAGATTTCTTTGGCCATGCATGACCCTTCAAACTGATCCTCTGACCTGATCAAACATCCTAACTGCAAACAAAAATAAGTCAAAAAAAAACCCTTTCAACGCAGTTAACTCGAAAATTGCATCACCTTAAGCCTAAAAACCAGCTCCATCCACACCGCCAAACCAACACAAAAATGGATTTCATAAGTTAATTAAAAAAAAAAAAAAGGAACGATTTCCTTACTCCATCTGTCTTGTGCTTCACTTTCGTTTAGTCCTTAATTTCGTTATCTTGACAATGGTATCGAAGTTTTGATAAGAAGTCCAGTCTTCATAAATGTCAAAACGGCAACAGCGAAACCCTCTTCTTGAAATTAATATCAACTCACACAATTCTGGGATCGAATGTGCGTGTGTGTGTTTGTGTTGGTTGGGTCCCTTTCAGTGAAGCCGCTCCATCCTAACAGAGTTTTCAAAGTTTTCTTTGCTGACTTCAAAAAAGGAACTCGAAGAAAATTCAACCAGTAACCAGTCCCTTGTGTGTGTGTGTGTGTGTGCGCATTCGAGTCCCGGGACCGTGGACAGCACCACGATAAAATGTTAAATGCTGCACCAAGATAAAAATACTACGCAAGCGCGCACGCTCACTTCTGACTGGTGATTGATTGATCGTGGACAGATCGGTTTCTGGCGTAATAAATATTTTCATAGGAATGTGAGTCGCGCAGCTCGGATCCAGCATATGTATCCGTAGATGTGGCGTGAATGGTATTCACATCAGCACTCGGTCGGTGACAGTCTGATTGCGAGGGAAAAACAAACAGGGCGTCGGTTAGGGACGGATTTGGATTCATTGTCCTTTTTTTGTAATTCTTGGTATACGGTTGGCACCTACATAACAAGCGGAACAAAGCCACGGATCAAGTGTCAAGAGACTCGGCATGATATCATTTAGGGGGATCATGTAGATCAGTCGATATCATTTCGTCCGAGGCTCCACCTTGGCGCAGGTGTAATTGAATTTTTTTTTTTTGAATTTTTGTTACCTAGATTTGGGAATTTTAAGAGTCACTTAAATCAGGCGAAATAACAGAAAGAAAACTAAACGGAGTTGATGCATGATAAGGGTGAATGTACTTGCGCTCGTTGGTTGTAAATTATTTTGAAAAAAATTGCTTGACAATGCTTCTCGGATGAATTGTCTGATCATCAGAAGAGGAGAGCCGGTGAAAAATCATTTAGGTATTACTACGGCTGGGATTCGAAGACAGACCTTTTGCGCGACAGTTCATTGCTCTAACGATCGTGCCACTGAGCCCGTCATGCCACAATAGCCAGCACATGGTTTTCCTACATATTGATATTCATAAGGTGACATGGCGGTCTTCAGATCTACATACGGTCAACCAAATTGATAAGCATTGCGATGGACATGAGGCATGCATCCAGTAATTTGGATGTCCGAAAATTTCGAAGGGCTAATATCGACTCGAACCAATTTCTTGTTTCTTTCAAGGTAAAATTGCCACGCCACCACAATCCAAAAATACTATGAAGAAATTTAATGTCGACAGACTGCAATCGCAAGACTGTCGCGCAACGCGTATCCCTTAACCATTCGACTAACACCACCAGCATTTAATGTCGAAGATCAATGGTAACGATGCCAAAAGGCCATAAGATCAGCCGCAACTGATGTGCTTGGTTTCACACGCCAACCAGCAAGAAACCCGTGCTTTGAGGAGGAATGTCGACAGGTGCTCGCAGCCAAGAACGAAGCCCACGAAGCTAAGCAGGTGAAGAAAAGAGTTGACATCAAGCTCTATAGGCAGAACCTCGGCATTTTAGAAAGAAGAAAAAAGGTTAAGAAAATGGTGGTATCGAGTACATGGAGAGGTGTCACTCTGGGAATGATGTTAGCAATATTTACCAAAGTGTAAGACATCAAAGCCAAGGATACCAGGCTCGAACAGAATCCTTGCCGAGATGAACAAGGAAATATCGTAGTTGAGACACAGTCCATGCTAAGTATATGGAAGAACCACTTCTGCAGACTGTTAAACGGCGATGACGTACAACACCGCTGTCAGGCAGCACGAGCCATTCAATATTGGCGACGGAGAAAACTACAAAACACCCGACCTGAGTGAAGCGACGATCGCAATATATAAACTTAAGCCTGATAAGACTGCTGGAAATGACAGCATTTACGCTGAGCTTTATGAAGCAGGAGGAGATAATTTGGCAAGTAACGTTCACCAACTCCGGCTCGCAGAGTCTTCGATTCCCAGCCAGACGTCGGACGCAGTAGAGGAAGACCTCGCCTTAAGTGGTGCGCACAAGGAGAAGCCGACCTCAACCAATTTGGAGTGCGCAACTGGAGGTAGTTAGCTAAGGACTGGGCCAATTGGAGAGGCATATTGGTTCAGGCCCATGTTCATTCCGGACTGTAGCGCCACTCAAGTAAGTACGTCCACCAACTCAAAAGCCAAATCTGGGCGGATGAAAGTATGCCTGATGAATGGAACCTTATCCACCAAAAAGGAGACCCTCTGAACTGTGCCAACTATAGGGGCAAATGTCTCCTCAATTGCGGCCTACAACATTCTATCTGCAGTACTACTCGATAGCCTGAAACCCAGCCAGACGTCGGATGCAGTAGATGCAGACCTTGCCTTAAGTGGCGCCCACAAACCTACCTCAGCCAACTTGGAGTCCACAACTGGATGCAGTTAGCTAAGGACTGGGCCAATTGGAGAGGCATATTGGTTCAGGCCCATGTTCATTCCGGACTGTAGCGCCACTCAAGTAAGTACGTCCACCAACTCAAAAGCCACATCTGGGCGGATGAAAGTATGCCTGATGAATGGAACCTTAGCATCGTTTGATCCACACAAAAAGGAGACCCTCTGAACTGCGCCAACTATAGGGGCAAATGTCTCCTCAATTGCGGCCTACAACATTCTATCTGCAGTACTACTCGATAGCCTGAAACCCAGCCAGACGTCGGATGCAGTAGATGCAGACCTTGCCTTAAGTGGCGCCCACAAACCGACCTCAGCCAACTTGGAGTCCACAACTGGATGCAGTTAGCTAAGGACCGGGCTAATTGCAAAAGTATGTTGGTTGAGGCCCAAGTTCATTACGGACTGTAGCGCAACTTAAGTTAGTTAGTAAGAAGTTTAATTTTACCAACAACTTGATCGGCCCTTAGTGCGGTTTTAGGCCAGGAACTCTACACACAATAAAATCTTCACACTTCAGCAGGTTCTGGAAAAAAAAAACCCCATATATACCAAATCGATACCCAACCACCTTTTTATCGATTTGAAAGCGGCATACGGCAGCATTTTTAGAGACGAACTATACAGAGCTCAGTGGGCTCGGTGCCGCGATGGTTAGTGCGATGAACTGCCACGCAGAAGGTCTGGGTTCGATTCCCAGCTGTAGCAACACCTAAATGATTTTTCACGGTCCCTCCTCTCGTGATTATCTGACAAATCGTCCTAGTAGTATCAATTGTCATGAAAAGCTTATCTCAACTTAGCCGTTTGGATTCGGCATAAAACAGGAGGTCCCGCCATCTTGCTAAGAAGTACACTCCCACACATGAATGGTTGTGAGAAAAAAGCTAGGCGCTGGGTACTAACTCTACAGAGACATGTATAGTTTTGGTATATGCCCCAGACTCGCCCGTTTGTGTGGGATGACGCTGCTCCACCAGGATCGGAAACGAACTTACCGACACATTCGAAACCAAAAAGGATTTAGGCAAGGCGATGCCTTGTGACTTTTCAATTTGATTTACAATTTTCACAGTTTTCCAAAAATCGGTGTAACTACTAGCATACGCCGACGATATTGACATCATTGGTAGGACTCAACGTCAGGTCATAGCCACGTTGGCTAGTATTGAGAAGGAAGCGGCGAAAATGGTTTCAGCAGTAAGTGATGGGAAGAAACAGTATATGCTTTCAACACAAAAGGACACACAACATCAAGGATCTGGACAGAACGTCACCATTGACAGATGTGAATTGGGATAGATGCCAGATTGTGGTGGTACGGGACTTTGTGTACCTCGGCCATGCTATCAACTCAGACAACAACCTTTCGTCAGAAATTAAACGAAGGATTACTCTTGCCAACCGCTGTTTCTTCGGGCTAGGAAGTCAATTCAGTAGTAAAGCCCTCACGCGAACTACTAAGCAGATCCTATACAAGACCCTGATCATCCCAGTCCTGCTCTATGCACTGAACCTAGGACGAAGAGATCCTTGGTCGATTCGAGAGGGGAAAATTGTTCGAAAAATCCTCGGTCCCGTTTGCGTTGACGGGCTCTGGAGACGAAGGTTCAACCAAGAACTTATATAAAAGCTGTACAGCGACATTTCCTAGTAAAAAAAAAACTCCGTAATGGACTTTCAAGATAGCTAGGACATGTAGAACGAACGGACACCAATACTCTGGCTCGCAGAACCTTCAATTCCCAGCCAGACGTTGGACGCATTAGAGGAACACGTCTCCTTTAGTGGCGCGCACAAGTGGAAACCGACCTCAACCAACATAGAGTATGCTACTGGAGGCAGTTAGTTCAGGAACGGGCTAATTGGAGAGGCATGTTGGTTGAGGACCAGGTTCATTCCTGACAATAGGTCCTCTAAAGTAAGTAAAGGGTCGTCCAGAAAGGATATCTCTAGCTGACGCTTTTAGCTGAGTCAGAAGGCAACCCGTAAGCGCTTACACAATGTGCATCTTCGTGAATTTGTACCTTGATGTTGAATGAAAGGCAACTTCTTGCTGGAAATGTAACTCTCTTTTGACAGCGTCACAAGATACATACTCCGGGCAGCCCTTAAGTAGTAACGCAAAAAAAAGAAGATTCTTCCAATTTTGATATTCCAAAACCTCACTGTGCGTTGTCTCTCAGAACTTAGAGTTTAAAGTTCGTGCCATTATATCAACCTTTCTTAAGTTCCCGGTCATATGGGAATATGCCGAAAAACTGGCACGAAATCTTCAAAAAAAAAACAAGATAAGGTCTAACCTTCGCTGTGTAATATCACTCACAGCTATCCACCCTCTTTTTGCCGTTCATTCCAGCTCATCCTATGGCAGTAATGCCTCATTTGTAGTTGCTTAGGGTTTTCGCCCTAAGTAGTCAAATTTACAATGACTGGGCGTTAACGATTTCACCTGTTTTTTTTTTTTAAGCAACACCCAACCATACAGGTGATATAAGACACTTAAATGGTATATCTAAGGCATATGCTGTGTCAATGTCTCCCCTGATAGTCAACAAACCTAACCTAGCCTATCCATCAGAAAAGCTTGAGTCACAAGTAGGTACATTCAATACGGTCTAGAAAACCCATAGAAAGTCTTCGAAAGCTGATTGAAAGTCAAACCTTTGTTGACGCTGCTCTCAAGCCGGTGAAGTGTGTACATTGGTGGCAATATATCTCCCGGTTCTAATTGTCCACAAGGCAATATCTCAACAGCTTTATGTTATATTGCCCACAAATGGTTGGCAAATGGTTGGCAAATGGTTGGCATTTTACTTCCCAAAGCTTCCCCGAATTGCGACTTTTGTCAAGTGAACTCGACGCTGTCATTGCAAATTTTACATTTAACCTCAAGTATCTGAAAGAAAACAAAAAAGGACAAAGCACCGACCTTTCGATAAATCCCACCCCTCCCTACACATCCTTCCAATTGAATGAAATACTTGAGCCAGCACCAACCACCCCCCCCGCCGTCATTATCATTCATTCACGGTGTGTTTCCTAAAAGAACGATGATCCCAACGAGCTCTGACTCTCCACATGACAAATTGCATTCAAAGTTGCCAACTTAAATTTCTCCACTTTGGGAAAACATTTTCCGAGGTAATTTCTATAATGACACGTTCACTCGAATCCGTTTGCTCCTGTTTTGCCCTTGTTTGGGCGCTTGTCATCAAAGCCATCATCATTTTGTTTCGTTTTTTTTTTTTTATTTCTTTTCATTCATTTGCTTAGAATACGCGTGCTCGTTGTGTGTGTTTGTGTGTGTGCTTACAAAATCCTCGATGACGGAAGATTTCCATGCGCTATTGTTGGCTGGATGTTGATGCCGATGAAATTCGTCCTGTCATCACTGAGCTACATCTGCGTGTATCCGGAATACGGTAATAATGGAAATATTTATCTGTCACATAAATATACCGTATGTATGTTGTACCTCTCGTTATTCGTCAGAAAGTTTCATTAAAGGAAGAAATACCAGGAGCGGATTTGTCAGAACTTTTTATCACATTTTTGAATGGTAGGTTATTGTGTCTATCATGTAAAGGACATTTTGGAGATCCTTTTAATCAAAAAAATAAAGAAAAATTCATCAAACACATCTCACCGTCGAACAAAATTAGGGAGCGATGTTTCATACCCTCATACGCCCCTGGTTTCAGGATAAAGTGAAGATTTTATGCTTTGGTGACCATGTAATTTGGTGACATTTACTTCTTTTGGCCTCCCCTCAGGGATGTTTATGTATAACAAATGACAGAAATTGGGGGTGTTTTCCTGCATTCATTTCGATTTTGTTATATTAAACGCAGAGGCGGAAAGATACATAAGTGTGTGGGTAGGGATGTATGTATTTTATTATATTAACAAATGTCCTTAAATTGCTTAACGTAAAAATGCAAATAAGTACCTTTTTTTGCCTAAAAATCCCTAATTATGGATTTTTTTTTTGTTCACCATCCAATTGAAGAGCAAACGACTTTGACAAGGAGCACTTTTATCCACGCAAAGTGTGGCGTATCTCTTCATCTGAGATGGAGTGTAGGTAGTTAGATTAAATAGGATGTGTGTTCGTGATATGATTTCTAATAGCAACAAAGTGAATGGGCAAATATTTTTGCAGGTATCTAGGTAGCTATTGGTACGGCAGCAGTTCACCCTCGAATTGTCAAAATAAAATACCTGGCAGGTGTGAGGCAAAACAATGCTGAAGGGACTCTAATTATTTAAATTAATACCTCTACCCATACTTGGCTTATGATCGGTGGTAATTTTTTTTTTGTTTTCTTTTCAACAAATCCAAAAACATCGAACATTGTCGGCCCATTGACCCTAATTAGGTTTTTTTTTTGTTTTTTTTTTTTTTTTTTGTTTATCCTGTTCGTACGTCGACGACTCCCGGCTGTCGTGCTTACATTCTTACTTGGTCTCATATGTATGGCAGATTTATGAAAAAAAAAAATCTGACTTGAGATTTTAATCAGGCCGTACACTTTGGTGGTATACAAGCCTGAAAAAAAGTTGTTCCGACAATCCTGCCTGTCTGACTAGAGGGTTTTTGTACGTTGAATTTTGTTTGTTGAATTGGATTTGGTACTTTCTGGGATGAGTATCTGGAAATACTGGTATAGTAAGTGACATTCAACAAAGATGGACCACCAGCCTGTACCAAAAAAAAATGGGAATCTTCTTCTCACGCGAACTACCGACCGACTGCACTTACGTCCTTATTTTCAAAGGTCATGGAAACGCTGATAAATCGTCAGCAAGAATGGAAACGCTGATAAATCGTCGGCAAGATCATGGAATCGCTGAAAAATCATCAGCAAGATCATGGAATCGCTGATAAATCGTCAGCAAGATCATGGAATCGCTGATAAATCGTCATCAAGATCATGGAATTGCTGATAAATCGTCAGCAAGATCATGGAATCGCTGATAAACCGTCAGCAAGATCATGGAATCGCTGATAAATCGTCAGCATGGTCATGGAAACCGCTAATAATTCGTCAGCAAGATCATGGAATCGCTGATAAATCGTCAGAAAGATCATGGAAACGCTGATAAATCGTCAGCAAGATCATGGAAATCGCTGATAAATCGTCAGCAAGATGATGGAATCGCTGATAAATCGTCAGCATGGTCATGGAAACGCTGATAAATTGTCAGCAAGATCATGGAATCGCTGATAAATTGTCAGCAAAATCATGGAATCGCTGATAACTCGTCAGCAAGGTCATGGAATCGCTGATAAATCGTCAGCAAGATCATGGAATCGCTGATAAATCGTCAGCAAAATCACGGAATTGCTGACAAATCGTCAGCAAGATCATGGAATCGCTGATAAATCGTCAGCATGGTCATGGAAACGCTGATAAATCGTCAGCAAGGTCATGGAATCGCTGATAAATCGTCAGCAAGATCATGGAATCGCTGATAAATCGTCAGCAAAATCACGGAATTGCTGATAAATCATCAGCAAGATCGTGGAATCGCTGATAAATCGTCAGCATGGTCATGGAATCGCTGTTAAATCGTCAGCAAGAATGGAAACGCTGATAAATCGTCAGCAAGATCATGGAATTGCTGACGAATCGTCAGCAGGATCATGGAATCGCTGACAAATCGTCAGCAAGATCATGGAATCGCTGATAAAACGTCAGCAAGATCATGGAATCGCTGATAAATCGTCAGCATGGTCATGGAAACGCTGATAATTCGTCAGCAAGATCATGGAATCGCTGATAAATCGTCAGCAAGATCATGGAATCGCTGTTAAATCGTCAGCAAGATCATGGAATCGCTGACAAATCGTCAGCAAAATAATGGAAACGCTGATAAATTGTCAGCAAGATCATGGAATCGCTGATAAATCGTCAGCAAGATCATGGAATCGCTGATAAATTTTCAGCAAGATCATGGAATCGCTGATAAATCGTCAGAAAGATCATGGAATCGCTAATAAATCGTCAGCAAGATCATGGAATCGCTGATAATTCGTCAGCAAGATCATGGAATCGCTGATAAATCGTCAGCATGGTCATGGAAAGGCTGATAAATTGTCAGCAAGATCATGGAATCGCTGATAAATTGTCAGCAAGATCATGGAATCGCTGATAAATTGTCAGCAAGATCATGGAATCGCTGATAAATTGTCAGCAAGATCATGGAATCGCTGATAAATCGTCAGCAAGATCATGGAATCGCTGATAAATCGTCAGCAAGATCATGGAATCGCTGATAAATCGTCAGCAAAGTCATGGAATCGCTGATAAATCGTCAGCACATATCCTTGAATGGGCACTTACGTCGAAGAAACCCAAAAACTTTCCATGCTAGGCATGTGTGCTGGTAACTAAATACATTGGAGCGACGATATATTTCACTCTCTTGATGATCGGACAAATCATCCGAGTAGGATCAATTGTCGTAAAAAGCTTATCTCAACTTAGCCGTTCGGATTCGGCGTAAAACAGGAGGTCTCACCATCGTGCTAAGAAGTACACATTCACACATGAATGGTTGTAAGAAAAAAGCTAGGCCCTGGGTACTAACGAGCCTGTTGCGCCATAATTGCGCTAAAAATGCGGCGAAATGTCTAGGTTTCCTTGAGCGATGTAAGAAATATTTCCGTCCTTCTGATCTGGACGCAATCTATAAAACGTTTATATGCCCTAAACTTGAGGCACAAGGCACACGCCTGGTCTGGTGCACCAAAAACAACATTACACCTCAGAGATGGGATTCAAACGCGTGCGAAATAACTTATGGAAGACATTAGAATAGCGAACTCTTTAGTTTCGCTCGAACATTGTGGAAATTTATCCGGCCTTACCTTGTTTTATCGATTTTTCAACAACCAAAGCTCAAATGAAATAGCCAGCTGTATTCCACTCATTCTGCTATGAATGCAAATCAGTTTAACCCCAGCCCATCTTTGGACAAACGCTGAAACATACAGATTCGTGCATAAATAGAATTCGCTGTAGAGAACTTCTCGAAATACCTAATTCTTGACCACGAATTAATGTTCCTGGAACTATCTCCAGTTGAAGACTCAAAATTGGTTGAGGTCGCTTTGTACTTGTGAGCACCGCTTAAGGCGGGGCCTTCCTTTACTGCGCCAGACGTCTGGCAGGGAATCGAAGATTTAGCGATCCGGAGTATTGGTGTCCATTCGTTCTACATGTCCTGGCCATCTTAAAAGTCCAATGCGGAGTTTTTTTGACCAAGGACATGTCGCTGTACAGCTCGTATAGTTCTTGGTTGTATCTTCGTCTCCATAGCCCGTCAACGCAAACGGGACCGAAGATTTTTCGAAGAATTTTCCTCTCAAAACTACGAAGGATTTCTTCATCCGCTTCTGAAACGGTCCATGCTTCAGCGCCGTAGAGCAGGACTGGGATGATCAGGGTCTTATATAGGATCTCCTTAGTAGTGAGAGTGAGGGCTTTACTATTGAATTGCCTTCTTAGCCCGAAGAAACAGCGGTTGGCAAGAGTAATTCTTCGCTAAATTTCTGACGAGATGTTGTTGTCAGAGTTAATAGCGGAACCGAGGTAGGTAAAGTCCCGTACTACCTCAAAGTTATATATATGATGACGATCTGTCCAATTCGTCGATGTTGTGTGTCCTTTCGTGTTGACACCATATACTTCGTCTTGCCCTCATATACTGCTGAACCCATTTTTGCCGCTTCCTTCTCTATACTAGCAAACGAGGCTATGACATCACGTTGGGTCCTACCAATGATGTCAATATCGTCGGCGTATGCTAGTAATTGTACAGATTTTTGGAAAATTCTCCCTCTGGTGTTGGCTCGTGAGTTTTGCACAATCCTCTCAAGAATCAGATTGAAGAAATCACATAACAGCACATCGCCTTGCCTGAATCCTTTTTTGGTATCGAATGTGTCAGTGAGGTCGTTTCCGACCCTGATGGAGCAGCGAGAACTCTACATCGTCATCCTACACAAACGGACGAGTTTGGGCGGTATACCAAAACAAGACATGGCTCGGTATAGTTCGTCTCTATAAATGCTGTCGTATGCGGCTTTGAAATCGATGAATAGGTGGTGGGTATCGATTTGGACTTCTAAGGTTTTTTCCAGGATCTGCCGAAGTGTGAAGATTTTATCGGTTGTGGACTATCCTGGCCTAAAACCACACTAACAAGGGCCGATCCGGTTGTTGATAAACGGTTTCAGGCGTTCACATATTACAACAGATAGCATCATGTAGGCAATGTTGAGGAGATTTATGCCTCTGTAGATGGCGCAGTTCAGAGGGTCTCCATTTTTGTGGATCGGACAAAGAACGCTGAGGTTGCATTCTTCAGGCATACTGACATCCGACCAGATTTGTCTTATGAGTTGGTGGATGTTACTTACCGAGTCATCTCCGCCGCCTTCATAAAGCTCAGTGGGAAGACTGTCATTCCCGGTAGAATGGATAAACTTGAGCCTAGACATTGCTTTCCTCACTTCATTCAGGTTTGGTGGTTGGTAGTTTTCGCTGTCGTTGCCAATATTGAATGGATCGCTGTGCCTGATAGCAGAACGTCGTTTGTCATCGCCGTTTAACAGTCTGCAGATGTGGTTCTTCCATATCCTCAGCATCGGCTGTGTCTCAACTACGATATTTCCCAGTTCATCCCGACAGGATTCGGTTCGAGCCTTGTCTCCTGGGCTTTGACGTTTCACACTTTGGTAAAACTTGCGAACATCGTTCCTGGGGTTGCACCTCTCGTATTTACTCGATCGTGCGCTGTTCTTGCTATTCATCCCCTTCCCCATAGGGGTACATTAGTTTTGACATTAAGTTTGTAACTTAGGGAAATAATTTCGCTAGGTATATCTCAAAGTATATGGATCGCTATTTGTTCTTCTTTCTGAAAAGCCATCTTTCGTCTCTCTTTGCCTCTAGAGCTAAATGGCTGCTGTCGTCTTCACCTGCAGCTTGGCCTTGTAGGCCTCGGCTTTGGCTGCGAGCAGCTGTCGGCATTCCTCATCAAACCAGCGGTTTCTTGCTATTGGGCGCAACATCAGTTGCGGCTGATCTAATGGTTTGTTGACATTGTTGAGATTGCTCTTCGACACTAGACGCTAGTGCTATATTGTTACTGGAGGAGGTTAAAGGATACGCATTCTGGGAAGGGAAGGAACTATAGTGCCGCATAATTATTGATGGATATACATTCAATGTGAAAATTCTTAGAAGCCAAAGAGCTATATGAACACTGAAGCTTGCTGAAAATCAAGCTAATTGTAGACGGGTTTTTGTTTAAACTCCGGAATCGTTCGCCACTTATTCTGTCCGCATCCATCATAAAGCACCATTTCCAATGGCTTACTGTTCCCTTGCTTTATATGAATCATCAACACGCAGACTGAGTTTTCGAAGGAAAAAGAAATTGGCAAACCCGCATCTACAATAGCGCCCATGAGACATTATGAATAGAATTCCAGAGTACAGCTTGCACACAACTGCCACCCACTCTAAAGCATCTCCTTTGGACATTTTTCCAACCTGTCATCACCAACGTTTCTATTCCAAATAATCTTTTCCCTCGAACCTCTCATGGATATTCAAGCTCACCTATCATCATAAGTTGGACCGTATGTCTCTCGGTCAATAGTAATTCTGGACTCTATGCCTACTGGAAGGGGCATAGTTCAGAATTGACAAAAATCCTGCAAGTACGTCTAGGCACCTCAACAAAATAGACATCAACTCCTCTTGACGGTGCACCATCGTTGAACTGATAGTGACAAGCATAACATTACATCACACGCGAATCCTCCTAGTCTGTCATATCAAAAGTATTTCCACAGCGACGGTCGATGGTCCTCCATTGGCGGCATACTAATGCGCGGATTACAATTACTATGATCCATTGTAATGTCCTGTGTACGAAAATATTTGGATTGTGGATTATTGTTCATTTTGATTGACACTTCTCAGTGGCACGGCGGCGCTCGCTGCATTAGGGTGGAACTTTCCACCCGCACGACTTGAGCGAGGGCGCAATATGTCTAATACATGGGTGGTTTGTGTAATTAATAACTTTCGGTTGTTTGTACGTTTGATTGCCTCATCAGGTGTATTGGAGCTTAGTTGTAGCTGATGACTACCTACTCGTAATAAGCCTGAGGACTATACATTCTGATCCTGTAGGTACATAAATTGTTACTGCTAAGCGAACGAGTGCGATATACAGCTAGTTGGGTGGAGGAAAGTCGATTTCATGTGTTTGTTGAATTAACGAGGGTGACCATAGTCACAGACTTAGTGTAGGCAATCGTATGTGTGGGTATTTTCCGTGATTAACCTTACCCGGTAAGTATGCAATATGCACGAAAAGGATTCTGACATCTTGTTGTTGGTTTTTTTTTTTTTTTTTTCAATGGGGATTTCGTTTGTGATCGAAACTGCTATAAGCTGCATTATGTCCGGGTGACCTTATAATTCTTAAAATCAAGAGCCCTGCCAGGACTTGAGCTAGAAGTTGTTTATAATTTTGCATTTGAATGTTTCTGGCTTATAGCTTTAGGTATACTATTCGTGTTCTCAATTGCGCACTTACTTATATGACCTCAGCGTGTTGTTTAACACGTTCGCGCACGTAACGTGTATACACGTCTTCGTCGGCTCTCTCGGTGGTGCATGACGTGCATAGACGTCATTTAAAAATCTCCTTTTTTCAGCAAGACGTGTATACATGTCTTCAATCACACTGAGTTTAAAGGAAACCTAATATTATACGCACCAGCAGCAGTAATCATATCCGTTCTACTGCTGATTTTAGCAATATTATGCCTGTTTGGGTTTGATGGGACATGAACAATCATGTTTAAAAAATGTAACGACATGACGTGTAGACACGTCATAGCCATCATACAAATCGCATTAGTTTCATTTTTAATGTCGTTGTGAGTGCAACGGTTTCCAAAATTAAAAATTAAAAAATTTAATAAAGTAGGTATTTCCTAGAATTTTCTTCTTTTTAGTAGTGATCCCGAATAAAAGGTAATATTATGAACTATTTAGTAGGAAGAGCGTTTCTGACATACATTTTGTAGTAAGCTATCATGGATGACAAAAGAACTCGCAAGGTTGAGCAGATGCTGAAAGATTGTGATTCTAATATTGGAGATAGTTTGGATGAAGAGCCGTTCAGTGCAGGAATTGACCTTGACCCTGACTTCGTTGCTGGCGAATGCGATAGTAGTAGCAGTATTAGTAGTAGTAGTATTAGGTAAGATACCTCCACCAGAAGATCCGTCAGATGAAGGAAAATTATCCGAGTTAGATGTAGAAAGCGACGAAACTTGGTACGGTGATACGAAACCGATAATACAATTCGGCTTTGACAGCAGCAACTCGGGTATACAAATACCGCTTTGTTCAGAAATTACACCGAGAAAAGCCTTTGATTTGATGTGTACGGATACTATCGTTGATCTTTTAGTCAACTGTACTAACGTCTATGGGCAGCGGCTGTTCAAAAACAAAAATTCAAAAAATCTGCGTAATCGTTCACAACCCAATTTTCGAAACGTTGATTCTTCGGAAATTCTCAAATTTATTGGTTTATGTTTTCTTCAAGCCCAATTCAAGCCAGCGAAAATACGAAATGCATTTTCTAGAAATCCTCTCTACTATCATCCCGTATTTCCAAATGTAATGTCGGGTCGTCGGTTCGAAGAAATATTGAGGTGTTTCAATTCAAACTCCGACATCCAAGACAAGTATACTCTCAAAGTTATGGGTATTTTGAATTTATTCAAGCAGTAATTTCAAAACGTGTATAAGCCAGAAAGAAATTTGTGCATTGATGAATCATTGTTGCTCCATAGAGGTCGCTTGCATTTCCGACAATACATAAAAAACAAAAAAGCAAAGTATGGTATACAATTTTTCGAGCTGTGCGATCCTGATGGTTACGCCCTACACATTGAAATTTACCAGGGAAAAGACCTAAATGAAATAGCAAAAGGAGAATCAAAAATAAATAACTTGGTTTTACGTCTTATGAATCCTTACCTTTCCAAAGGTCATTATTTGTTTATGGATAACTATTACAATAGCTATTGGCTCTTCGAACCCACACAACTGGGACTTTGCGCTCAAACAGAAAAAAATAACCCAAAAGAAGTTATAAATCAAAAACTTAAAAAGGGTGAATATATATGGAGAAGGCAAAATAATGTTTACATATCTAAATGGAGAGATAACAGAGACTTGCATATGATAACCACAGCATATCATCCAGTTTTAAAAACTGTATATAATCGTTACAAAGTTGCTTCTACAAAGCCTCATGAAGTAGAAGAATATAATGTCAACATGGGCGGTGTCGACAGGCTTGATCAAATGGTTTCATACTACTCCAGTCCTCGTAAAACTGTGCGTTGGTACAAAAAAGTTATATTCCACCTCATAGATGTAGCTGTTTTCAACGCATATTTCATATATAAAAAACATTCGAAAAAAAAAATTGAATATTTGGAATTTCGAGAGGATCTTATACAACTTCCGGAAAGCTTTAAAGATGGCCGGGACTTTTTATCTGTCAAAAGCTTCAAACCTGATAACGTAAAGTCGCCGCATTTTCCTGAAAAGATACCTGTAATACAGGGGAAGATGAAATCAACCTTCCGAAAATGCCGTCAGTGCTACAAAAGAAATATTCGCCGCGAAACCTCCCTACAGTGTGATTCTTGTGTGGATAACCCACCAATATGCGCAACTTGTTTCCGAGACTTCCACGCTGAGTTACCCGAATTTTTCAACTAAAATAATAATTATTGTCATTATTATCTATACTTTCTTTTATTTTGAGTTTATTTATGTTCTATACCTTCCTTTGAGGAAACAAATGAAGTTCTAGTCTACATGTGTTTGTTTGTGTTTCTCTGTCGTTTGCATAATAAAAATAGGTAATATATATGTATATCTACTAATAATAATAATAATAGATAGATAGATAGATTGATTTTATTTCGTTAAATATGCATTTGGTTTGTTATCGCACATTTTACAGAGATTTGATAAGATATATCTTTCTACTGAAACATTATTTATTCAATTGAAAATATAAAGGAGACAAAAATAGATAGTTTGGAGGAAACACGAAAAAAACCTCCAATTTAAATACAAAAAAAAAAAATAAATAAATAAATAAATAAACAAATAAAAAAAAAACAAATAAACAATAAACAAATAAACAGATAAACAAATAAATAAATTAATAATAAAATAAAATAAATAAATAAATAACTAAATAACTAAATAAATAACTAGATAAATAACTAAACAAACAAAAAATAAATAAATAACAAATAAATAAATAGAAAATTTCAAAATATGTATATACATATATAAATGTTTAAACAAAATAATAAACAAATAAACAAATAAATCAACAAAAATCAGTCAAGTGGTATCACATATTTTGGTTTTGTTTTAATTCCAGAAGGGAATAAATATTTCACTCAAAGAGTGATAGATAAATAAATAATATAATTTGATTTAAATAAATAAATAAATAAATAAGTAAATAAATAAATAATTAAGCAAACAAACACAATAAGTAAATTAATGCATAAATAAATAAATAAAGTAATAGATAGTAAAAACATTAATAGATAAATAAGTAAGAATATATTAGATGATTAAGAGCATTCAATAAATAAATAAATAACAAAAACAATTAATAATTAAAAAAAAAACAACAAAAATTTGAATTACATGTTAATCGTGATTAAGTCATTAATAAGGGGGTTTTCAGTAAAACTACAGCGTTCTAGAAATTTAAGCCTTAGTTTATGTATCCTATTTGAAATCAATTCAACATTTGCTTTACAATGAACATCTAGAGTTGAATGATGCCATGGCAAATTCAACATCATTTTCAGTAGCTTGTTTTGAGATACTTGCAATTTTTGTATGTGGAATTTCGAACAATTACCCCATACCTGACATCCATATAGCAAAATAGCCTGAAAAATTACTTTTTGAATGATCATTTTATTTGCGATTGAAAGCAATGATTTTCTATTTATAAATGGGTATAACATCTTAATTGCAATCCCAACCTTTTTAATTGTCCTGTAGATGTGTTCATTAAAAGTTAGTTTTGTGTCCAGATGTATTCCCAAATAACGAACGGATGGCTCCCACTTTATGATAGATCCATTGATCTGTAATTGACTATTTGGAAGAAAGCAGGGCTTTCTTTTTCGTGTGAAAAAGATAGCGCCTGCATTTTTCCTTCATTCAATTTAATCTTCCATTTGCTATAATAATTTTCCACTATTTTTATCGCATTTGTAAGATTCCTCTCAATATTGTCATCTGCAAAAATTGCAGTATGACATTCAGGCAAATTTGGAAAGTCTGATGTATACAGATTGTACAAAATTGGACCAAGAACTGAGCCTTGTGGCACACCCGAGTCGAAATATATCAGGTCAGAAACACCACTATTTACATGGACTTTGAAACAACGACGAGTAAGGAAACTTTGGACAATTTTACAAATGTATGGGGGGAAAGCGGAAATTTATCAATTTATATAGAAGGCCATCATGCCAAACAGTATCGAATGCTTTTTCTATGTCAAGAAGGACCATTCCAGTAGATCTGCCCACTGCACGATTTATCTTGACATGGTTACATATTCTAAGCACCTGGTGGGTAGAGTTGTGGTGAGGCCTGAATCCAAATTGTTCATTTGGATATAAACTATTATCACAGATATGTTTTGAGATAGCCTCTTTGAGAACTTTTTCATAAATTTTGCTCAAATTACTGAGTAAACTTATTGGTCTGTAACTTTCAGGATTTTCAGCGGCCTTTCCAGCCTTTATTATAGGAACCACCTTAGCCAGTTTCCAGGTTTCAGGAAAATATTCCATTTTAAGGCAAGAGTTTATAAGTAATCACGTTTGACGTTTATAGACGTCATGTGCCTGTGGGTAGTTTTTGTGCATCAATACGCGCAGGACGTTTATACACGTCCCAAAAACCAAACCGTAAAAACTATAAATATTTAACAATATTACTCCAAAAGTCATTTCAATCCAATCGAAATGTTTCTAAGTACAATAGTTTTTGAAATATTCAAAATGCACCACCGCAAGTCATCAAAAATAAATACCGTGCGCGAACGTGTTAAACGCCTCAATTGCATTCAATCAATTACACCAATCGAAGGTACACCCCCGTTCACTTAGAGGGTGCGCCATCTTTTAAGTTTCTAACTGAATATCGAATAAGTTTCACAAAAAACCGATTTCCACATACCTAGAGTGAATTTTTTTTTTTTTTTAATTAAAAATTGTGTCTCAAGAATTTAAGAACTACATCAAGCTGTGTCCTAATTTTCCATCAGTTTTTCAAGCATTTCGGGGGGTTATAGCGATGATTTCGGGTCGAATGTTTGCATTGAGATTGTCAATGGTCTGAGGTTTGCTGGCGTACAATTTCTTTTTTTTTCAAATAACCCCACAAAAATAAGTCCGCAGAGGATAAGTCTTGAGATTTTATTGGGCAGTAAATGTCGGGATTTTTTGACAACACACATTTAGGGCATTTTCGTTGCAGAAACAGCTTTGTTTGATTAGAAGTGTGGCATGGCACACTGTCTTTTTACACATTTGTGGGCCGACATCCTCCGATATCGATTCGCATCTTTTGCTTCAGCGTCCTCGGTTAAAAACTACAAGAATAGTGGTCTTGGCGACAAATTCCGGCCCAAACAGTCAAAGTGAAATCAACCATAAAATTTATTATCCCTATAACGCATGAAAACCTTTCACAGATACATACCATGACTGTAGTGCCATAGGAGTGTTAGATTATTACTGGCAAAGAGAAAGCGAAGAGAAGACGGGCTTATTGGCGCGATGGCTGCTGCGATGAACTGCCGCATTGTCAACAAAAGCTTATATCGAATTCGCCACTCGGAGTCGGCATAAAACAGGACGTCCCACCATCGAGCTAGAAATACCGAAGTCCACGCATAATTGGTTGGAGAAAGTCCGGCCCTGGGTACTAAAGAGCCCTTTGGGCAAAAAATTTGTATTTTGTAAGACGAAGAGAAGAACACCGTCTTTTCAGAGAGAAGAAAAAAGATCAAGAAAATGTCACAACAGAGGGTATAGAGAGCTGCCGCTCCAGGAAATATGTTCAAAAGTTTACCAAAGCGTAAGACATCGAAGCCATAGAATACAACAGAATCCTGTCGAGATAAACAAGGAGATATCGTAGTTGAGACATAGACGATGCTGAGTGTACTGTAAACAAGTTAAAACCGTTTTAGACCCACTGTCTCGGGCACTCGTACAAGTACAGAGAGATCAGTTGGTGGTCAGACTCTGAATGTATAGGTTGTGCGTGCGTTGGCGAGCCGATAGCACAACACTAAGGATATGGAAGAACCGCTTCTGCAGACTGTTAAACGGCGATGATGGAAAACATTCCACTGTTAGGAAGAACGATCCATTCAACATCGGTAACGACACCGGAAACTGCCAATTACCCAACCGAGAAAAGAGGAATATCTGGAAATGACGGCCTTCCCCCTGAACTTTATAAAGCAGGAGGAGATCAATTGATAAGTAACAACTCATACACTAAATTCGGTCGCACGCAAGTATGCCTGAAGATTGGAATCTCAGAACCGCTCTCCGGATCCGTACAAAACGGAACCCACTGAACCGCGACAGTTACAGAGGCAAAAGTCTTCTCAAAATCGCCTACATAATCCTATATGCCGTAATATGTGAACGCCGTAAACCGTTCATCAACAACCTGATCGGCCCTTATCAGTGTGGTTTTAGGCCAGGAAATTCCACAACCGATCAAATTTTCACGCTTCGTTAGATCCTGGAAATGAAAACCCAAGAAGTCCAAATCGATACCAACCACCTATTCATCGATTTCAAAGCCGCATACGATAGCATTTATAGAGACGAAATATACAGAGCCATGGCCAGTTTTGGTATACCGCCGAAACTCGTCCGTTTGTGTAGGATGACGATGGAGAACTCTCGCTGCTCCATCAGGATCGGAAACGACCTAACCGACACATTCGATATAAAAAAATGGATTTATGCAAGTCGAGACGCTGTCGTGCGACTTCTTCAATTTGATTCTTGAGAGGATTGTGCAAAACTCCCGAACCAACACAGGAAGCGCAATCTTCCATATATCGGTGCCACTACCAGAATATGCCGCAGATATTGAAATCATTGGTCGGACCCATCGTGATATCATAGCCATGTTTACTAGTATAGAGAAGGAACCGGCGAAAATGGGTTTAGCAATAAATGAGAGTCAGGCTAGGCTTAGGGTTTATAAACTGTTGACGCTCGAGTGAGCCGAAAAACTCGCATAGGCATACGTGGGCACATAGAAATGTAAGACTACCTAAGTATGTGGTGCCAACACGAAAGGACACACAACATCGACAAATTGGACAGAACGTCACCATTGCCGGATATAACTTTGAGGTAGTACGGGACTTTATCTATCTCGGCTCCGCCAATAACTCTGACAACAACATCTCGTCAGAAATTAAACGAAGAATTACTCTTGCCAACCGCTGTTTCTTCGGGCTAAGAAGGCAATTCAGTAGTCAAGCCGTCCCTCGAACTACTAAGGAGATCGTGTATAAGACCCTCATCTTCCCAGTCCTGCTCTACGGCGCTGAAGCATGGACCGTCTCAAAAGCGGATGAAGAAATCCCTGGTAGATTCGAGAGGAAAATTCTTCGAAAAATCTTCGGTCCCGTTTGCTATACTATACGCGACATGCCTCTAGTCAAAAAAAAACTCAGCAGTGGACATTTATATTGGCCTTGGACATGTAGAACGAATGAACATCAATACTCCAGGTTGCAGATTCTTTGATTCCCAGCCAGACATCGGACGCAGTAGATGAAGACCTCGCCTTAAGTGGCGCCCGCAAGTAGAAACCGACCTCAACAAACTTGGAGTGTGCAACTGGAGGCAGTTAGCTAAGGACCGGGATAATTGGAGAGGCATGTTGGTTGAGTCGCAGGTTCATTCCGGACTGTAGCGCCACATAAGTAATGAAGTAAATAACAACATCTGGATGGCTGGAAAGGGACTAACAACAATGGACAGCAATGTGATAACGAATGCCATTTCTTGGTTTATTGATTTTGTTAGTGATGTTAAGCCTAGCAACGTCTATATTCTGTTCTGTCCCAGCAACAAATTCACTAAATGATGAGCCTGTGGATGCATTTTTGATGCTGTGGGAAACCTCTGCTCGTAGATGCTGCTTGTGGTGGCGCAAAAGTAATCCTCCTATCAGAAAATCCTTTAAATTTTGCGATTGGCCCCTAATGTCAGTTCTGTTTTGACATTTGTGTAGCTAAAACATGCGAAATACACGTTAGTAAACAATGTTACGCTACACTGCTCCAGAACGCGGAATATTGGTGGACTATTTATTTGAGCAATAATCGGTCGGTGACTTTGGCACAACGTGAATCTCGTCGCAGATTTCCTAGCCGTCCAACGCCTACTGGTGAAACAATGCGACGTTTAGCCGCTCGCCTCGAAGAGACTGGCACAACACGAGATGCTGCCAGGCGTGGCAGACCCCGGAGTAGCCGTTCTGCAGAGAATATTGCTGCTGTAGCCGAAGATGTCATGGAAGCGCCGTCGACATCTACCAGACGACGTGAAACGCAAATGGGTATCAGTCGACGGTCTTTACAGCGAATTTTGGTACAGGATTTGAAGATGTTTCCGTACAAAGTCCAGATGGTGCATCAGCTGTTAGCTGCTGACCGCCAATCGCGTCTAACATACGCTCAAGCCATCCTTTATCACCACCAAGAGGAAGATGATTTTTCATCAAAAATAATCATGAGTGATGGGGCCCACTTCCACCTTAGCGGGTACGTAAATAAGCAAAATTTACGCTTCCGGGGCACTGAAAATCCGCGTGTAACCCCCGATGAGCCATTACACCCGCTGAAAGTCACTGTATGGGGTGCTGTTTTCGCTGGAGGAGTCATTGGACCTTTTTTCTTCGAAGACGTCGCGGGCCAGCCGGTCACTGTGAATGGTGAGCGCTACAGAGCAATGACCGACGAGTTCTTTTTGCCGCAACTTGATGAATTGGGTTTGGAAAACATGTGGTTCCAACAGGACGGTGCAACGGCACACACTGCACGTGCCACAACCGATATTCTGAAGGATGCATTTTCCGGGCGCCTAATCTCCCGTTTTGGCGATTTGCACTGGCCAGCAAGATCGCCTGATTTGACCGCTCCAGACTTCTTTTTGTGGGGCTTTTTGAAGTCGCGGGTTTATGTCAACAAGCCTCAGACTCTTGCAGCTCTTAAAGACATTGAAATTGACATCACTGTACTTCGCACATGAATGCAACGAACTACAGACACATAACAGCACTGGCGACTGGGACAGATCAAGACATTTATACAACAGAGAGAGTCGGATAGATACATAGAAGGAGAGACATATAACATAAACCTACGTGGCACAGAGGAGGAGACGGATATTGTCTCATATTATCGCACAGGTGGCCTTAGATAAGCTGGAAATTGTCGTAGAAAACAAATGCTGCCGAAGCTGGGGCTTAAACCCGCAGCGCTTGGCTTAGCAGTCAACTACGCATTCCTCTAAGCCATGGTCACCTGCATCCTTAAAGACAATATCCGTCAAGAATGTGAGGACCTATCGCCGGAAGTTTTGGCCAAAGTGAAGGAAAATGCCATAAAAAGGGCTCAAATGACAATCAACTGTGGCGGCGGCCACTTACATGACATCATATTCCCGACTTGATGTAAAAAAAACTAAAAGACCAAATAAAAATAATCCACAAGAAGAATCAAAGTTTTTCTTTTTTTTTTTAATTACAGCCAAAAAACATCGGAAGGTTATTTTTGCGTCACCTTGTAGTAGCGGATGAACCGAAAGTCCAATAGCAACGCTCAATCTTATAGTAGATACTGATGTCATCGTATCCCAGGGCTATCTAATAAGTTGTGACGACCAGAATTATATATATTAAGCGCGCTACGACACAGAGCTGATAGTGTTATAAAACACACGTGGACCCCCAACGGGCATTACAATGAGTCTATATTGGCCTAAGTGTAATGAAGAAGACGCATACCGACTACCTTCTCAACACATCAACCAAACCTAACCTAACCTATCGCGGCAACAATTTTTGGCTGGAAAATTTAAAAGTGATGACTTACTATTGCGGGGTATCCCAATGTTCCCGACAGATATGCCTGCCATTCGAGTTCAAACGTTTGCTATTCCCGGTGCGACCGGTGCTTTCGCAATGACTATCAACAAAACACAAGGACAATCATTGCAAATGTGTGAATTAAATTCAGAAAATCCATGCTTCTCACGTGGGTAGCTGAATGTGGCCTGCTAACACGTCAAAAAAACCGTCTGATTTATTCGTTTACGCATGGAAAAACAAAAAATACTGTGAATCCCATAGCACTTCAATAAATTTCGTCATAAATGAAAAAAAAAAACCAATAAATTCAATTTTTGAGTCAAAACGAATTAAATATTCGTGTAATGAATATTTGTGCAACCGCCCGCAGGTTACATCTAGGAGAAAAAAATTATTTTTCATCATCTGCTACATTTTTTGAACTCTTATTCGTTTTTTTTTTAATCATTTGCCACGCTTTCTGGTCCAAGTATTGGCAGCCTTGCTCCCCAGACTCCATACGGCGATATGTATTTTTAGAAAAACAAATTTGTCCAACACCTTCTAAAAAAAAAAAAAGTTTTACTTCCCTGAAATCTGCTTAAATGACAACCTCAAATCTACCACCTTACCTAGCGCGATTATCTTTCAACCCCAAACAAGTATCTACACCTTCACATTTGTATAAGACTTCACTCCATTGCATCCACGATTGATTTCGTATCGTAGCGAAGCAAAATCGTACGCCAAACAAAAAAGAAAACAAAAAAAAAAACACAATAATAACGAAATCACGCAAAAATCGAGTTATTTCTTACTCGAGTACCTTCCAGGACTCTTGACAAAAAAAAAAAAAAATAAATAAAACCCACACCACAATAATATCCAAACCCAAACCGAAACCCACAACACTTTTAATAGCATCGTCACGACAGATGCTGATGACAGCTAAAACAGGAAAAAAGCGGTACAAATATGTACTTGACTTTGGCAGGATACACTCCTTGTGTTCGGTTTGTATGTCCAGATCTGCGATTGATAATTGAAGTTAAATTGTTTATTTGGTTGCGCCTTACCACCCTTCTACGTTGTGAATGTTGTGAATGGAAACACTTGCACTCGAAGAAGTTGGTTCCCATTGCAAGTGGCAACCATGAAATCCGGACTCGCATTAACTTTTCTCCACACGAAATAGCAAAAGTCTGATTATAACTTTTGTTTGGCAATGCTACACACAAAAGGACTTAACGCCAGGACGGGGATTTGAGAGGAATTCGCATTGTAATGCACAATGGAAGCGATTGTTAATGGACGGAAGTACTTTTGAGTTTTGAAATACAAACGCAGACGGTTGATGATGCCGGTTAAAGTTTGGTTTTGTCTTGAAGGCAGCGTATAGCTTGGAGAGACGTTTTGAGTTCGAATTGTTGGCATTTTAGCAGGTCAAACTAGCCCGGGCAACCAAAGTTATGCGCAATATAGAGATCAAGGACACTACGTTCCAGTGACAGAGATTGTTGACTTAAACCGCTTCGGTCTCCAACCGGGATCAAGTGAGAAATAACAAAAAAAAAATCACTCCAAGCCCACCAGCGCCACATCCAAGTCTATCAATGAGGTGTTTAAGGGCAACATTATGCGGTTGATGATTGACCGCAGCGACATCTATGGTACAATTTCAGCTAAACGCTGGAAGCAGGTACCTCCTAAGATGGCTACAGTATTCCTCAGCATAATAAGCGAATAAGTAGGGAATCCAGATCACAATCCCAGACAGATTGTCATGGGAGAGTAAGGCACCGGTGTTACCTAACTCGAACCATTTTCATACCGCTGGATCGAAAACACGGGCTCAGTGGCGCGATGGTAAGTGCGATGAACTACCGTGCAGAAGGTCTGGGTTCGATTCCCAGCCGCAGCAACACCTAAATGATTTTTCACTGGCCCTTCTCTCGTGATGATTTGACAAATCATCCGAGTAGTATCAATTGTCATGAAAAGCTTATCTCAACTTAGCCGTTCGGATTCGGCATAAAACAGGAGGTCCCGCCATCGTGCTAAGAAGTACACAGGCAGACATGAATGGTTGTGAGAAAAAAGCTAGACCCTGGGTACTAACGAGCCTGTTGCGCCATAATTTTTTTTTTTTATCCAAAACAAATCCGGCAGGTTGGATCTCAGCCTATCTTTCCGTCTTCCAGCTCATTGCAGCGTGTTCCAGGCGCAACTCATGGTGATCAAAGATGTCTTTTTTTAGCTGAAACGGAATGCAATATCTGCTAAGGGTATAAGCACGTTCTCGGCCATCAAATCCCTAAAATCAGACTCAACACACTCAATCATAACCCTAGATTGCCGATCATCTCTGCTGGAGATGTCAAAGCATGTTACCATCTACCTTTGCTGGGTGCCTACGCATAGTGACATTCCAGGGAACTGGATGGCTGAAGATCACGCCAGATCTAAATTACCAGTTTTTCCCGACATGGGTACACTAGGTATCCCTATCGCTAAAAAATTGGGTGTTCTAGAACGAGGGTGGACTCTGATTGGCTTTAACTTGGTTAAGACTTACAACCACTGGGCATTGCCAAGTTAAAGCCAATCAGAGTCTTCTACACAACAAGTGTTTTTTTTTACCTCCAAGTGGTAACCACCAGGAACTGGACTCATCCAACAGGATTTGACTTGCTAAACGATAAGCGCGAGTGTTGATAACACGACGAAAAAACAGCAGCACTATACAAAGCTTGGTGAGAATGGCACGGAATGAATACCCGGCCTGCTGTCTCAGGCGAACCTAGACAAGCTGCTTCGACATATTCGGACAACAGGTTGTCTAGGAAGTTCAAGGGTTAGTCAGGCCCTTGAATGGAGATGGTGGCGGATGAACCGAAAGGCCAAAAGCAGCGCTCAATCCCGTAGTGGATACTGATGTCCTGGGGTATCGAATAAATTGGAACTGGCCCTCCAGGTTGGGGGTTGTGCTTTGTGTTAACTACCCAATCATGTAAAAAACTAACGGTTACGAAGCAACCAATAGAATCGGAAGGACCGATTTCACTGTTGACGACCCTGCTAAAGGAAAAAAGGACAACGACGTTCTGCACCTGGAATGTGAGAACATTAAACAGGAGAGGTGCAAGTGAACAACTCGCTGAAGCCCTAAACTGCTACAAATCAGACATTACTGCCATCCAGGAAATACAATGGGATGGGCTGGGCAAAAAGAGGATGAAAAACTGTGACATCTACTACGGGCCGTGTTATAGTGAGCAGAAACAGCGACTATTCGGATGCCGATTGGTTATAAGTGCCAGACTTAGGCAAGAAGTCTTATGCTTCCAATATACGAGGGAACGCATTGTTACAATCTGCATCAAGGCCAAATTTGTCAATATAAGCCTTATAGGCAAGAAGTCTTATGTTTCCAAGACATTAGCGAACGCATTGTAAAAATTTGAAGTTATCGTGACAGAAGCCCAAGCGTCACAAAGCCAAATCAATAAATTTAGCTTATGTCGCTTTGTAAAAGTTTTGTCAAGGAGCTCATAGAAGCAATCTTCAGCTTTATCATATTTTTCTTCCGCTGGGACGTGAGTGCAAAAAAGGGTTTATACGGGAAAATTTCGCCTTGATTCAAATTGGTTGCCGTGACATAGGACTAAATTCTCTCATTTGGCATTATGACACTTCAGTAAAGTGACATTAGGTAAAATGAGGACATAGAGCTAAGTTGAGTTCAAATCAAATTGTACATACACGTATCAGGGAAGCAAATATGATGTGGAATCGAAAGTGTCATAAAGCCAAATTGGCCTTTTGACGCTTCATCAGAATGTTATGAAACCAAATGCTAGAATTTGGCCTTATGTCGCGGCAACCAATTTGCATCAAGGCCAAGCTCATTAACATAAGCCATATATGGGCTCACACCCAGACTGAGGAAACAAAATAACATAGGTAAGGATTGCTTCTACGAGCTCCTTGAAAAAACTTTGAGCGACTGTCGAAGTACGATGTTCAAATCGTGCTGGGAGGTTTTAACGCAAAGGACATCTTTAGACATCTTTAGCAGTATTGTTGGAAAACTTATCCCGCACGACAAAACGTATGGCAACGGCCTTAGGCTAATTGATTTCGCAACGGAACGAAATGCCACTTTTGCCAGCACACGGTTTCCTCACCTAAATATCTATAAGGGAACATGGCGGTCTCCAGATCCGCAAACTGTCAACGAAATTGACATTGCGACAGACAGGAGGTACGCATCCATCATTTTGGCCAAACATCGACTCGGATCACTACCATGTTGCAGCCAAGGTAAGAATGCGGATCCAGAAATACTGCGAAAAAAATTTTAGTGTCCAAAGACTGCGATCGCAAGAGACCACCAAGACCATCGCGCAACGCTAATCCCTTCACATTTCGATTAACACCATACCACCAGCATCGAATGTCGAAGAAGAATGGCAACGATGCGAACAAGCCATTAGAACAGCACCAACTGATGACCTAGGTTTCTCGCGCCCATCAGCAAGAAACCTCAGATTTGATGAGGAATGCCGACATATGCTCGCAGCCAAGAACGAGGCCAACAAGGCTAAGCTACCGTTGAGCTCAACAGGCAGAGAAAAGGGTAAGATCACCGGCTTTTCAGAAAGGAGGAAAAAAAGAGCAAGAAAAACGCGCGATCGAGGATATAGAGAGGTGCCACTCCAGGAACGATGTTCGCAAGTTTTGCCAAAGTGTAAAACGTCAAAGCCAAGGATACAAGGCTCGCACTGACTCCGGTCGAGATTAACAAGGAAATGTCGTAATTGCGACACAGTCGATGCTGAGGATATGGCAGAATCACTTCTGCGGAGAGTTAAACGGCAATGAAGGGCAACATTCCGCTGTCAGGCAGAACGAATATTGGCAACGACAGTGAAAACTGCCAACCACCCGACCTGAGTGAAGTGAGGGTAGCAATATCTAAACTGAAGCTTGATAAGGCTGCCGGAAATGACGGCCTTCCCGCTGAGCTCTATAAAGCCGGCGAAGATGACTTGGCAATTAACATCCACCAACTCATAAGCCAAATCTGGTCGGCAGAAAGTATGCCTCAAGAATAGAACCTCAACCCGATCAACAAAAACGGAGAGCGTTTGGACTGTGCCAACTACAGAGGCATAAGTCTCCTCAACATCGCATACAAGATCCTATCTGCCGTCATATGTGAACGCCTGAAACCGTTTACCAACAACCTGATTGGCCCTTATCAGAGGGTTTTAGACCAGGAAAGTCCACAGCACCGATAAAATTTGCACACTTCGGCAGATACTGGAAAACAGCGGTGGAACATCCTATCCCCAAAGAGGACAAGGACAGAACAAACCCTGCAAATCTTCGATCAATAAGCCTTCTGCCGAATGTAAGCAAGGTATTCGAGAAGGTAGTCAATAGGGCTCTGCTTAAGTGGGTCGAGCGAGGCATGACACCATTCATGCCGCGTCGAAACTAGTGTCCGACATCCAATGGAATAAATCCAAAGGACAATGCATAGGAGCCTGTCTGGTTGACTTTGAAAAGGCCATCGACACCGTATGGTTAGAGGGGCTTTTCTACAAGCTGACCAGAATGGGCATGCGGAAACCCATGCTATATATGATTTATGAAATGCTTATGGGAAAGAAGTTCGTTGTCAAATGTGGCAACGTAACTTCGAGTAAAGTCTTTGAAATTAAAAACGGTTTACAACAGGGGGCGGTGAACTCCCCGATATTGTTTAACATTTATACAAGTGATCTTGTAGGTTCTCTCAGACACGCTATAGCGTACGCAGATGATCTAGTGGCGTACAGATCAGGTCCGAAAATCGAGGTCATCAACACACTTTTGCAACGTGACTTCGATCACATTAAGGGATATTGCGACGATTGGAAATTGAAGATCAATTTCCAAAAAACCGAAACGATTCTGTTCAGGACCCCAGTGCAGAGGGCTTCTTACGATACCAGAAAAAACTGGAAAACATTTTTTATCATTGGACAGCATGGACGGCCGTTGGCGGTGAGAAGTGAAGTCAAATACCTTGGCATCTGGCTTGACAAGTTTCTGTATTTTAACAAAAATATGGATGCTTGTCTGGCTAGGGCTAGGGGGGCTTATGCTCTGACAAGAAGATTGTTTCATAGCAGTCAACTTGATTCAAGGGTGAAAGATATTTGCTACATGGCCCTCATAAGGCCGATCATCGCTTACGGTTGTCCCGTGTGGTTCAATGTGGCACCAGCCTACATGGAAAGGATACGGCTGTTTGAGAGACGTTGTCTCCGATCCTGCTTAGGATTGTACCGAACGCCGGACTCCGAGTACATAAAATATTATCGCAACGAGGTTCTATACAATGGGGCTCAGTTGAATTGAATTGACAATTTCCTGATTAAGGTGACGCTAAGGCACGCTGCAAGGGCGATGGCTAGCGACAACAGCCTGATCTTTGGAGTTTATTACCCCAAGGATTTATACATGGAGAGCACGCTCATATCGGGCTTTATTCCACCAGAGGCATTCATTTACATCGATTCGTTAGGGTTAATACAACACAGGAACGGTATCCCGGTTTTATACCACCGCTATCGTGACGCGCGGGACAAACAGCTAATCCGCGACGGGTACGTCGACAATGCTCCGGAGCTCCTCCAGTTTAACCAGGCGGTATCGGACCGCGATAGGATCGATGCTGCAAAACAGCGCACTGAATTCTGGTGGCTATATGAGGAAGGTGATTCTGCACTTCCTCAGGACTTTGCGGACTTTTAGTCCAACTTTATGTTTAAGATTTTAAAATTAGGAACAAGGTCTGGGGCGGGGCTTGTGCACCATATTGGCGCTCCACGGAGCTGAAGCATGGACCGTCTTCAAAGCCGATGAAGAAATCCTTGGTCGATTTGTAAGGAAAATTCTTCGAAAAACTTCGGTCCCGTTTGCATTGACAGGCTATGGAGACGAAGATTCCACCATTAGCTATACGAGCTGTACAGCAACATGACCTTTGTCAATAAAAAAAACTCCGCGTTGGACTTTTAAGATTGGTAGGACATGTGGAGCGAATAGTCACCCTTACTCCGGCTGGTAGGGTTTATGATTCCCCGATTAAGGTCTGATGCAGAGGATTAAGACCTCGTCTCAAGTCGCGCGAGGAAAAGCTTGCACAAGCGGCTTGCCTTGCACCGACTTCAACCAACTTGTAGTGCGCAACTGGATGGAGTTAGCTAAGGACCGGGCTATTTGGAGAGGCATGTTAATTGAGGTCAAGGTTGATTTCGGACTGTTGCGCCTCTCAAAGAGAGCAAACAATGAATGTAAATCGCCTATCCAATCATGTCTATCTTGTGACACATATAACTATAACACGGCTAGTCCATCCTAATTGATTGCTGGTAATTGAATGTTTAGAAAAATGGAAGCTTGACCAAACCTTTTTTAAATGGGGGTACCTACCTCTTATAGTTGTTTTTTTTTTTAAATTGGCAGAAGCAATTTTTTTCATTTCGCTCAGATAGACGCTGTTGTGCCTGAAGACGACCTTCGTTCAGCTCGCAGCTTATAGCTAAGCAATTGCAAACTCCATCGTCTACGAACATCTTGACCTGCCCTGTCACTTTTGATGCGACACTTAAACGGATAAGACCAGGAAACTATTACAAAACTATATCTACCGTTTCTTTCATTCAATTATTTAAATAAAACAGTAATCTGTTATCTAATTAAAAAGATTTTATACTGGCATAACGTTACTTTAATAAGATTGATCCCAAGATAGAATAGATAGATCCTTGAGCTAAAAAATCATCAACAACGATATAAGTTGATGGAGGGCGTTTATTTTTTTTTTTTTCAAAATATATCACCCGACCATACAGGTGCTAACATTCGATTTCATTTGGCAGCCAAGGGCCCTTCTACTGCAATTACACCGAGGACAATTCAACTTCCCACTCGTCTTTGACTTAAGTCACCTTCCACCATCGCAGCAAACAAAGTTACCACCCAGCACCATAAATCAATACCAGCGCGCGTAAAAAATTCTCGGAATTTCACTTCCTCTGTGTCGGCGGGCCATGCCAAACACATAACTTTTATCCCGAGATATCTATCTGCGTATCCTCTCGTCTCGAATGTGTGTAACTAAGCTGGGTGTTGAAAATGCAATTGAAAAATTCATTAAAATTTACACACTTCCATTCCATTTTCATGCCCTAGTACCAATGGAGCGGCGCACGTATACACACACGTACACATCCAGCCGTTCCCCCGTAAGGCACTCTGACATTTTGTCACTAAATCACAGGCTACAGCAGTTTAGCAGCACAACAGACCCGGGCGCGTCACATTATGATTTGGGAAAAGGAATGGAAAAGCCCACACACACATAGCCGGCGAAAAAAAAAAAAAATAAAAATTTAGAAAATGATTTTCCATCTCGGACCAGTGAGCAATTACTCCTTGAATTGGAAATCTTTAACGCAAAAAAGGGGCTGATTTTGATTGCTGCAGGAGCGAGCGTTGTCCTCCTCACTCGATGCAAATGACATAAGGCCTTCAAGTACGACAACGACAACGGCGAGATCGAATTTTTTGTTTGTGCGTGTAACAGCCCTCGATGTTGATGATGACAGCGATGATTGAAATCCACGATAACATTAATCATCATTTCATTTGTCGTCCTTCTTTATTAGAGTCCGTGTGAATGAACCACCACCACATCGAATGATACAGTGAAAGGACCTGCCAGAGCTTGTTGGAGGCTGGCTATGTACAGCCAGTAAAAACAAAAAGGACAACAAACCATGAGAATGAACTTTTATTCATTGTGTCGGTATCACTATGACGTCCTTCTACGATGTACGACGTCCACCCTATTAAGGCTCCCGGAAATGACCTTAATTTTAACTATGAGACGGTATTTGTTTAGCTATTCTCGTGCTTTCCCTCACTAAAGCCGAATCCGAGAAAGCTATTTCAGTGAAACTCTCTAACCGCGAAAAGGATTTCGTGATATTCCAAGCTAAATTTTAACAAAAGCAGTATACGGCCAGGCAATAGATCCTTGCACCCTATTTTTATTTTTTTTTTTTGTTTTTTTGTGGGTGATGCGTATTTTTGTGTGCATGGGTATTGTATTGATGGTTGTGTGAGATTACCATTATGAACATTTGAGTGATTTTGAATTAATAAAAATTAAGGAAACAGTTGTAGTTGCAGTTTTTTTTTTATTTTGAATGTCCTTACGGCAATTGTTCTCGGCGTGCTGTGCACTGGACTGGATGCAAACAGGATTTGCAACGCATTGTGAGATAACAGGCGTATTTATCGTGTGCGTGTAGTGCGACAATCGTTTACTGTGTCATTATATGATTTTTTTTTATGTGCGTTAATCTCTGCGGCTGAGGATTTAACTGAACCGCTGGTGGAGTTTTTTATATATACACGTATAGATACTTCTTTCAGGTGTGGAGAGTCCATAACCATGCGTGCAGATGTTTATTGACTCTGTTCAGGGATGTATTTTGGTGGACATGTATCTCCTGAATTTCCGTTTGATTTTTCTATAATGGATGGTTCATGAATTTGTTAGTTGAACTGTGTTTCCATGAGATGTAACGGGGTGTTTTGAGGGATGTCCGATTGTCTATAGAACGATAGAAGCTTCTATCAGCCTTTGCTGACCAAAAGGTTTTAAATTGAATGTGAGACTATAGTCTCCTGTGTATGATAGAGACCAGAAAACTTATGGCATACTTAACAACTTGAATCTGTACTCGTGCTAAACAGGACAGTCATACCAGTTATTCAGGATATATGATTAACAGACTTAACTTGAATTACTTGCTAACTTAAGTGGCGCTTCAGTCCGGAATGAACCTGGGCCCCAACCAACATGCCTCTCCAATTAGCCCGGTCGTTAGCTAACTGCCTCCAGTTGCCCACTCCAAGTTGGTTGAGGTCGGTTTCTACTTGCGCGCGCCACTTAAGGCGAGGTCTTTCTCTACTGCGTCCGACGTCTGGCTGGGAATCGAAGACTCTGCGAACCGGAGTACTCGTGTCCATTCGTTCTATATGTCCTAGCCATCTTAAACGTCCAATGCGGAGTGTTCTGACCAGGGGCATGTCGCTGTACAGCTCGTATGGTTCTTGGTTGAATCTTCGTCTCCATAGCCCATCAACGCAGACGGGACCGAAGATTTTTCGAATAATTTTCCTCTCAAATCGACCAAGGATTTCTTCATCCGCTTTTGAGGCAGTCCATGCTTCAGCACCGTAGAGCAGGACTGGGATGATCAGGGTCTTATATAAGATCTCCTTAGTAGTTCGAGTGAGGGCTCTACTACAGAATTGCCTTCTTATCCCGAAAAAAAACAGCGGTTGGCAAGAGTAATTCTTCGTTCAATTTCTGACGAGATGTTGTTGTCAGAGTTAATAGCGGAGCCGAGATAGATAAAGTCCCGTACTACCTCAAAGTTATATCTGTCAATGGTGACATTCTGTCCAATTCGTCGATGTTGTGTGTCCTTTCGTGTTGACAGCAACCCATTTTTGCCGCTTCCTTCGCTACACTAGCAAACGTGGCAATGACATCACGTTGGGTCCTACCAATGATGTCAATATCATCGGCGTATGCTAGTAGTTGTACAGATTTGTGGAAAATTGTTCCTCTGGTGTTGGCTGCGGAGTTTTGCACAATCCTCTCAAGAATCAGATTGAAGAAGTCACATGGCAGCGCATCGCCTTGCCTGAATCCTTTTTTGGTATCAAATGTGTCAGTGAGGTCGTTTCCTACCCTGATGGAGCAGCGAGAATTCTCCATCGTCATCCCACACAAACGGAAGAGTTTGGGCGGTATACCAAAACTAGACATGGCTCTGTAAAGTTCGGCTTTATAAATGCTGTCGTATGTGGCTTTGAAATCGATGAATAGGTGATCGGTATCGATTTGGACTTCTTGGGTTTTTTTTCCAGGACCTGCCGAAGCGTGAAAATTTGATCGGTTGTGGCCATTCCTGGCCTAAAACCACCATTCTAAGGGCCAATCAGGTTGTTGGTAAACAGTTTCAGGCGTTCACATATGAAGGCAGATAGGATCTTGTAGGCGATGTTGAGGAGACTTATGCCTCTGTAGTTGGCGCAGTCCAGACGCTCTCCGTTTTTGTGGATCGGGTTGAGGTTCTATTCTTGAGGCATACTTTCTGCCGACCAGATTTGGCTTATGAGTTGGTGGATGTTCATTGCCAAGTCATCTCCGCCGGCTTTATAGAGCTCAGCGGAAAGGCCGTCATATCCGGCAGACTTATCAAGCTTCAGTTTAGATATTGCTATCCTTACTTCACTCAGGTTGGGTGGTTGATAGTTTTCGCTGTCGTTGCCAATATTGAATGGTTGGTTCTGCCTGACAGCTGAATGTTGTTCATCATCGCCGTTTAACAGTCTGCAGAAGTGGTTCTTTCATATCCTTAGCATTCCTTGTTCATCTCGACAGGATTCTGTTCGAGCCTTGTATCCTTAGCTTTGACGTTTTACACTTTGGTAAAATTTGCGAACATCTTTTCTGGAGTGCCACCTCTCTATATCCCCGATCGCCCGTTTTTCTTGCTCTTTTTTCTTCTTTCTGAAAAGCTGGTGTTATTCCCTTGTTCTCTGCCTATAGAGCTCAACGGCAGCTCTCGTCTTCACCTGCAGCTTAGCATTGTAGGCCTCGTTCTTCGCTGCGAGCATCTGTCGGCATTCCTGATCAAACGAGGGGATTCTTGCTGATGGGCGCGAGAAACCTAGCACATCAGTTGCGGCTGATCTAATGGCTTCTTGGCATCGTTGCCATTGTTCTTCGACATTCGATGCTGGTGGTATGGTGTTAATCGAGAGGTTTAGGGCTACGCGTTGCGCGAAAGGTCTTGGCGGTCTCTTGCGATTGCAGTCTTTCGACATTAAATTTGTTTACAGTATTTCTGGATTGTTGTGGCATGGTGGATATCCGCATTCTAACCTTGGCTGCAACAAGGTAGTGGTCCGGTTCGATGTTAACTCCTCGGAATGTTCGGGCATCCAAAATACTGGATGCGTGCCTACGTGATCAATTGGTTGGTTGACCGTTCGTTGATCTGGAGGCCGCCATGTACCCTTATGGATATCGAGGTGAGGAAACCGTGTGCTGGCTATAGTGGCAATTCGTTCCGTAGCGAAGTTTTTGTTGTTGTTGTTCTCCGACAATAATGCTAAAGATGTCTTCTCTTCCTACCTTTGCGTTAAAATCTCCCAGCACGTTTTTAACATCGTATTTCGGTAGTCGCTCATAGGTTTTGTCAAGGAGCTCATAGAAGCAGTCCTTAGCTATATCAGCTTTTTCCTCCGTTGGGGCGTGAGTGCGTATAAGGCTAATGTTGGCGAATTCGGCCCTGATGCGGATCGTTACAATGCGTTCGCTAATGTCTTGGAAACATAAGACTGCTTGCCCAAGTCTGGCACTTATAACAAATCCGCATCCGAACAGTCGCTGTTTCTGCTCACTATAGCACGGTCCGTAATAGATGTCACAGTTTTTCATCCTCTTTTTGCCCGGTCCATCCTATTGTATTTCCTGGATAGCAGTGATGTCTGCTTTGCAGCAGTTTAGAGCTTCCGCTAGTTGTTCACTTGCATCACTCTTGTTGAATGTTCTCACATTCCAGGTGCAGATACGAACGTCGTTGTCTTTTTGTCGTTTAACAGGGCTGTCAAAATTGAAATCAGTACTTTCCGATGCTATTGGTTGCTACCCGTAAGTTTTTCCATGGATGTGTAGTTAACTCAAAGCACAACCCCCAGCCTGGGGGGCCAGTTCCAATTTATTAGATACCCCTAGGACACGGGGCCATCAGTAACCACTACGGGATTGAGCGCTGCTTTTGGCCTTTCGGTTCTTCCCTTACCAGCTCTGTTCAAGGGCCCTGACTAACCCTTGAAATCCCTAGACAACCTGTTGTCCGAATATGTTGAAGCAGCTTGTCTAGGTTCGCCTGGGACAGCAGGCCGGGTATTCATTCCGTGCCATTCTGACCTGGCTGTTAGAAGTGTTGCTGTTTTTCGTCGTGTTATCAACACTCGCGCTTATCGTTTAGCAAGCCAAATCCGGTTGGATGAGACCAGTACCGATGGTTGCCACATGGAGGTAAAAATAAGCACTTGACGTACAGTCAGAGTTACAATACTGGGCATTGCCAAGTTAAAGCCAATCAGAGTCTACCCTCGTTCTGCGACACCCAACCATTGAATTAAAAAAAAAACACGCGACTTATTTTATAGCCTTAATCAAAGGCAGGGCGAAGTGACCATCAATTGTCAGGTAATGCAATTAAATGAAATCTTGAGTTTTCATCTAGCTGATGTCTACCAACTTCAGCCTTCCCGTGTACCTTGATGATAGGTAGGGTTTCAATCGCAATGTTAAGTCATGGCGACAGCTGATGAGAGCGGGAGGAAGATGTGCACGTGTACACTAATACAAATATTCCATTCTAGGCGGAAACGGAAAAACTTCTATGATGGAATGAACGGTGTCGTCTACAGTTCCAGTTCGGATTGACAAAGTGAATAACCAAATTTAGCTGCTTTGACATATTCGGGTAACAGGTCATCTAGGAATCTCAAGGGTAAGTCAGGCCCCTTGAACAGAGATGGTGGCGGATGAGCCGAAAAGCCAAAGACAGCGCTCAATCCCGTAGTGGATAATGATGGCCCCGTGTCATAGGAGTATCTAATAAATTGGAACTGGCCTTCAAGGTTGGGATTTGTTCCATCAGGTTAACTTCCTTAACATGTAAGAAGTAGCTCGCCATGAGAGAGACAACAGCCTCGGATAACAGGTCCCCGCAAATATCAACCAGAAATGTAAAATCCAAAGATATACAAGTATCAACCTGGAACGTACACACGCTGTACTACCCCGATGCTGCTCAGAGACTTGAAGCTGTCCTCGCGTGGTACAAGGCAGACATTAATGCGAACCAGGAAATACGTTGCAGAGGATCAGGAATCCACAAACGAAAAACATGCAACATTTATTGAAGCTGCCACACAAGCCTGCGCATATTAAGATGCGGATTCGTTGTGGGACGTCGACTTAGGTCAAGAATAATCGACTGGTTGTGATCCGCAGAAAAGCGAAGATATCCAACATCAGCCTTATTATGTGCACACACCCCCTACTGATGAGACTGAAGACCCATTCAAAAAGAAACTTTACGACCTCATGGACGCTCCTTAGGTCTGTCCGGAATACGATGTAACAATCCTACTATGGTACTTCAATGTGAAAATCGGCAAGAAAAACAACATGGGTGGGGTAGTTGGAAAGTTCAGCTTCCACAAAACGATAAAAGATAATGGCTTCCGACTAACAGACATAGCGGCAGCATATAATACCGTTGTCAGCACAACTAGGAGCCCACGACTTCGAAACCGCAAAACAACCGATCGATCCCTAGATGCCAACTGCCAACCAAATTGACCATGTGCTCAAAGATATGAAGCACGCATCCAACATCCTGGTTGTACACATAGTCAGAGGGGGCAAAAGGCAACTCTGGCAGTTCTCTCGTGTCAGCAAAATTCGAAGCCTGACTGTCCAACAAGAAGAAGCTGCCAAACTGCAAACCAAATTGACCATGTGCTCATAGATGTGAAGCACGCATCCAACATCCTGGTTGTACACATAGTCAGAGGGGGCAAAAGGCAACTCTGGCAGTTCTCTCGTGTCAGCAAAATTCGAAGCCTGACTGTCCAACAAGAAGAAGCTGCCAAACTGCAAACCAAATTGACCATGTGCTCATAGATGTGAAGCACGCATCCAACATCCTGGTTGTACACATAGTCAGAGGGGGCAAAAGGCAACTCTGGCAGTTCTCTCGTGTCAGCAAAATTCAAAGCCTGACTGTCCAACAAGAAGAAGCTGCCAAACTGCCAACCAAATCGACCATGTGCTCATAGATGTGAAGCACGCATCCAACATCCTGGTTGTACACATAGTCAGAGGGGGCAAAAGGCAACTCTGGCAGTTCTCTCGTGTCAGCAAAATTCAAAGCCTGACTGTCCAACAAGAAGAAGCTGCGGATGGTGCAAAATACAAACTTTTAAGAGAACCTGTCTGCGGAAACGCAACTCACAACTTCTTGCAGAGGAAGACCGTATGCCGTCAATTTGGATAAAAATGGTCTGGCGCCGAATTCGACCGAACGCCTTGGAAATATCCAGCAAAAGCTCTCGATTATGGGTAACATAACTAACCAGGTCTCCAGTTGAACGTTTGTTTTGGAACCCATAGTCTCGTTTATTAATTTCGTACATTAGAAGTCGTGGATACCTAGTGCTGCTGATAATAGTATTGCATGCTGTTACTAAGTCTGTTAGTCGGAAGCCTTTATATTTTTTCGTTTCGTGGCGGCTTTGCTTTTTTTTTTTTAAAATTACTCGCCATAGGTGTTTTCCTTATTGATTTTAAGTCCCTGGTAGGATTTTCACATCCGGACAGGATCTTTGTCTCCATCCAGGAGCTCGCAGAATTTCTCTTTACTTGGATCATTAGTCTCATCGGTAGGGGGCTGTGAACATACATTGATGATGTTGCAAAACTTTGATCTGATGCGCGCATCACAGACGTCGGCCTTTCGGCTCATTCGTCACCATTTTTCAAGTCAAGGGACCTGACCAACCTTTGAGATTCCTATATGATCTGTTGTTCAAATATGTTGTTTGCTTTGTCCATCCTAACTAGGATTGAAGACACAACCGTTGACCGCATCTTATGAGTTCCGCTGGCGCCTTGAATGAAATATGTGCACTAGGGTGAGGACATCATTTTCCAAGCTCTCATCTGCTACCACCAGGATTTTACACAGAGATTGAGACCCTATCTACGGTCAAGGTACATTGGCCGCATTAGTAAGTCGGAGATTGCCAGAGTCTACGAGCAAAAACTGAGTGACTCCCAGCAGTGCCTTCATCCTCCACCAATGTCAACATCCAGTGGATACAATATCAAACCACCATAAGCTACCACCCCGAAAAGAGGTCCTTGGTATGATTATATCTGCAAAAACTGATGATGATTGGAGGCACATATCTCAAGGCGCTACAATGCTTCACACGAGCAGAACGGGAAGAATACAAAAGCAGGAGAATGGAGCAGAAGAAAATTCTGTTTAGGAAATAAAGAGAACACACACCCTCTCAGCTCAGGGTAAACGAAGAGTCTAGCGACAAGAATTCAGCTGGATTCAGAGTATGAACGCAGGATCCTGAAATAACAACGGCAGCCTGACGCTTAGGGAAGTGTAGATGTATTCAGAAGGCAATTGCAACAGCTGCGTACAAAATGTAGAGAGAGTGATAGGGAATGAAACCGCGCCACCTCCAGGAAAACCTTCCTCCCACCATGCTCTACAGCAGCCATAAAAAAATTAAGAAAACCAAGGTATTCGGCTCTAATGGATTACCAGCGGAGCTGTTGAAAAATTGTGGTGTTGCTTTCCTTAAAAAATCTGCATGCACCACACCATCAACAAAGTCTCGATAGATAAGGACACGTTCGATGGAATATCAGTTCCATATGTCTCATCTAAAGAAAATGGAGCAGCACATGTCTTGCACCAACTACCGAGGCATATCCCTACAAAATGTCGCATATAAGGTCCTATCCAACTACTGTGTGAACGAGTTAAGCTTTCTGCAGCACTATTATCGGCACATACCAGTGTGGCTAACGGCCCGGCAGATCGACCACAGACCAAATTTTCACAATAAGGCAAATCTTGGATAAGACGAATGAATTTCAAGTCGAAACACATCATCTTTCCATAGTTCATGGTGTGATTCATTTCCTGCTCTTCGCATCCCTCATCCCCTCGAGGTGGTAATGACGAACGAACCTCCGGCTTAAGGATCAAGCAATCGCGGATGCCAGAGTGCTATTCGGATGTCAAATACCGATCTGTGATAATAGTTACATGCTGGAATCTCTTACAAAGAAGACCTTCAATGAACGTGCGACAATGCCGCTATGGTGAGCACTGCCCTAGCTTGAATAATGACGATCATCGGAGGACCCAGACAACAAAGGAGACTACTTCTGTGAATGGTGGTGCAGTCAATCATAACGGTTGCCGCACCAAGATGAGCCAAAGCAGTGAAAATTAAGTCGTATGCGAGGAAGCTTAACTCCGTCAACCGACTGTGTGCGCTTAGGGCTTGAGATGAACATATCGGACAGTATCATCGTGGGAATGCTACCAGCAGCTTATTGCTTGCTACAAGGGACCTACGATGCCAAAATTCAGGAACCCCGAGCCTCAATAAAAGATATCAAGCTAAAGGATAGACAGCGAAGCATGATAGCATGGCATGAAAGATGGAACGAATCTACAAAGCGAAGGCTGACTAATCGACATTCACAAATGGATGGACCGGAACCGCGGAGAAGTGATCTGGTAGGCCAGATCCTAACCAGCATGTCTGCTGTCGAGGATATGAGGTTTGAACAGGTTTGATCTCAAGGAGTCTTCAAAGTTTTAAAACTACGAAGAGGCCAGAGAAGGCACATATTTTTTCCAGAGTCCACTTTTCAGTGCAGAGCGCAAACAGCTTGAGGGTAGTATTGGACGTTGGACACATTGTGAACCATATGTTAATATCGAGCACAATATGGGAAGCTGTGAAACAGGTTGCAGCAATAATGTTGAAGGAACTCCAACGCCGACGGTTGGAAAGAGTGTGGTAGTTCACCACCGAAGATCAAGTCAAGACGGCAACAGCAAACGCTGAACCCAATGTTGAACCACCTAACGGGGAAAGGAGAACAAAGAACGCTAACCAGCCTTAAATGTGCACAGGTTGCAGCAATAATGTTGAAGGAACTCCAACGCCGACGGTTGGAAAGAGTGTGGTAGTTCACCACCGAAGATCAAGTCCAGACAAGATTTCTAACCAGCCCCGCGAAGTATACCTAAAGGTTGTCCCGCGGGGAGTTGGTCGAAATGTGTAGAGTGTGGATTTGTGCGTAGGCGTACTCCTGGCATTGATTATTCAGATCTGCGAATCGTAGTTGCCAGTGGCCTGGGTTACTGCGAGGTAGGCATGTAGAGGTGGCGGTTCAGCATGAATCCAAGAAGCAATTCTGTGTCCCTTTTTGTTACCATTACTCGTGTGACCTTTATTATGATGGTTGTGGGTGTGATACAGGCGGTCTCTAGATCAACCCTTATGAGGATTAGAGAACGGATAAAATCTTGCAACCTTTTACCCGAGATATCGCTAAGTTTGTCGAAGAATGGTTGGTTTAGTGTATGCAACCTGCTCTTCCTAGTGCCGGACATTTGCAGATGAAATGAAAGAGGATTTCTCTTGTTTTTTTTTTTTTGGTTTCTTGCGATATGTGGGCGTGTTCTGTTTAGTAGACCGTTTGTTCTGTTTTTATCCTAAGAAGGCGACATCATCCTCGACATGACGAGATTTGTCAGCCTTCTCCATTTGGAGTCGGCCATCTTCCGGAAGTATGAATGTATTTGTCCCTTAACCGTGCCTAGGGGAATACGGACCCTTGCCGCAATCGAGCCGTAAAGAGCTGAGCCTTGCTGCCCAGCTCGTCTGCACGCTCTTTTCCTACAAAATGTCACTGTGAACTAGAACTCATAGAAGTGTGACCCAGAAGCGTTCGCCAAGGTGGGCAAGTTCGTTACAGCATTTCCGTACCAGCTTGTAGAATATGGCAGCCGAGTTGATGGCCTTAATGGCCTTTTGACTATCAATGAGTAGCATACAAGCCACTCGGATAGCCAGTTGTTCCGCTGCAATACGCTAGCAAAATTCGGTAGGCGGTATAGTACTGAAATTTTCGGTGATTCCGAGTAGATTCAAGACCCCACACCACAGTTCATCTTAGATCCGTAGGCTTAGACGACCGTGTCGAAATCACTTACGCATTTGTTCCTCTTCCACTGAGCTCTGGGAAGAAAGAGGTGGAAGCCTTCCATGAAGCGTAAGGATTTTTCAATAAGAGCGCTGCAAAAGTTTTTTTTTTTTTTAGATAAAACAAAAACGGTTTTGGGTATCAATGAAATTCTCTATTCCTGTGAAAGTACATTCGATGCCATTATGTATGGAACTCGATTTCTTTTGCATGGCCACCACGGGCACGCTTACAGAAGTCCAGACGCTGAACCCAATTTTCGACGGTTTTCAAGCATAAATCGGCCGATAATGCTGCAATTTCACGTTCGATATTCGTACGAAGTTCATCGATCGTCGCTGGCTTGTTGGCATAGACCATAGACTTGACGTAGCCCCAACGGAAAGTAGCCCCAAAGGAAACCGAGGCGGCCAAACGACTGGACCATTTCGTGAGATAACACGTTCTCCAAACTTGGTTTCCAATAAATTGATTGTGGCATTCGCTGTGTGGCTTGTGGCGCCGTCCTGTTGGAACCACATGTCCTCCAAGTCCATATCATCCAATTGGGGCCAAAAATATTCGGTTATCACTGAACGATAGCGATTCCCATTCACAGTAACGTGCCGGTCTTGATCATCACGGAAGAAGTACGGCCCAATGACGCCGCCGGCCCATAAACCACACCAAACCGTAATTTTTTCGGGATGCAATGATGACTCATGGAGTACGTATGGATTGCTGCCCGACCAATACCGCATATTTTGTTTATTGACGAAGCGATTCAGCCAGAAAGGAGCCTCATCGCTGAAGATGATTTTTCGATGAAAATCCGAATCATTTTCAAGTTGTTGCTCAGCCCAATTCACGAACATACGACGCTTCTGGTGGTCAAGCGGCTTCAGTTCTTGCGTCAATTTAATCTTGTAAGGATGTAGGCCAAGATCTTTTCGCAAAATTCACCACAACGACGTCACAGAGATGCCCAACGCTTGAGAACGACGTGTGAGAGACACATGTGGGCTTTCTTCAACTGAAGCCTCAGCGGCAGCAATATTCTCGACACTACGGGCACTTCTTGTCTCACCGGCACGGGAAAATTTTCTACTATGCCTGTGGATTCAAATTTTTCTACTAGACGCTCAATTGTTGATCTGCTAGGACGATTGTGACGACCATAAATTGGACGTAGCGCTCTTAACGTTGAGGCCACTGACTTCGGTTGTAAATTCAAATAATTTCGACTAGTTTTTGGATCGTTTATCTTTCCATCATGAAATGGCAAACCTTACTGAAGAGAACTGTCAAAAGAGCGGCAAGAAATATGGCGTCGTTTGCTCTCCCTGTCGCTCAACTTTTGTTGCGTCCCTGTTGAAAAAAACCCGATATAGGTGTAATGTAGTCCATTGGAAGTGTGACCATTCCGTTTGGTTACTAGCCCAGTATTTTACAGCGGCCATTCGGCAACATCATGACTCCATCTCACAGTGGGGCAGCTCATATGATGGAGTCGGAATAAACTCAAAAAATGAATTGAGTGAGATGAGTACACAAAGTTGTTTTTCCGTTATAATACATTGCAGTGCATTTTTTGCAAAAACAGTTTTTTTTTTCTTGCTTTGTCACTTAGATCGAGCTAATTGAAAGTAACACTTTAATTCTTCTTGCACCGTGTGCCTTAACAAGTAGTTCAATTGGCGCGTGTTTGCGTAGCTGTAATTTTTCTTTTAATCTCGTGAAAGTTAAAACATAATATGGAATCGATAGCTTCAAGTATGTACTTACTATGTGGATTTAGTTGTATGCAAAAACTATAAAAGCAAAATTTTTGTTTTTTTGTTTCTGTATATGCATTCAAATTTCAAAAATATGAAAGATAATTTCGTAAATAGCTAAAGCAAAAGTAGATTTCCACACGTTTCCACACGGAGATATTTATTTGTCAATATAGCTTGACTTCTTGTGTATACAATACAAAAAAAAACGGGTGCTCATATGAGGCACTCAGCGCCAAAACAGCCTAAGCCACATTTTCAAAAAGTTCCACCGAATGCACCGTTTGAATTCAAATTTTAAGATTTATTAAATACAAAAATGGCCTATGCCGTAGTCGGAACTGTATTGCTGATATAACGGAAAGTTTTTTCTTCCCTATATGAAATTTAAAAAAGCTTCGAAGCCAAAATGACCTAAGCCGCTTAGGCCAATAATAGCACTCGAGGAAATTCAAATACATGTTGGTTAGGCCGTTATGGAATCTGGACAAGAAAAGACATGCATAATTTTGTCTGTGCAAAAATAAAGCTTTTGGCAATGCAGGCATATCATTTCATGATTGATGTTCTACAGCGAAGGGTGAATTTTGTATTCTTATTGCTATTTATTTATTTGGTATCGTTTAAATGGTTTCATTTAGATTTTAGAGTCAGTGTTACTGTGAATATTCTACTAATTTGTTAATTTCTTTAATACTTTCATAGAGGTAAGTTTTTAAATATCATTGGTTATATCCTTGAAAATTTAATTAAAATATTTATCAATTAGTAAACACTAACTGAACATGTCGGAGTCAGACGATTTGTTAGATTTTGAGAATTCCGGGTCGGAGTATGTCCCTTCATCGTCATCTAGTTCAGTGGGAGATTCCCTCCCTGGGCGGTCTGGCCTACAATCTGCCCATTAAGGAAACAGAACATTCTAATACAATAATAGAAGTTGAAAATGGAGATTTATTGAAGAAAGCTACCAGGAAACGGATTCTTAACAAATCGAACTGGAAAAAAAATGTAAGTAAACTTCAAAGAGCTACTGGTAAAGCGTATACGAACGTGAGGGGAGTTGTTAAAGCAGCTAAAATTCTAAATACATCAGAATGCGCTTGTCCGTTTAAATGCCATATAAATTTTAATAACAATGATCTGACTAGAATTTTTGAAAACTTTTATAAAATTGGTAATCATGACTTACAAAATGCGTATATATGCGCGCAAGTATCAGTAACTGCAAAAAAGAGAAGCTACACAAAATCTGCTGGTAGCAGTCGTAGATTCAATACAAGAGTCTACAAGTTTCCAAATGGACAAAATATTGATACTCATGTGTGCAAAAGCTTCTTTAAACAAATACTACAAATTTCTGATGGTCGCATAACACGCGCACTTAATTATAAAATGCCTGGAAGTGAAGCAACTACACCTAAAGTGGACCAAAGGGGTAGACACCCACCTCATAACAAAACCGACATTAAGTCTATAGAGGTTGTAAAAGAGTTTATCAACAAGTTTCCCAGATATAAATCCCATTATTCCACAAATAAAAATATTCAAAGAGAATTTTTGGCACCAACGTTAACCCTATTCCTGCCACGCTGTGACTGTAAGTCACTATTCTATTTCAAACCAATATAATATTTTAAAAACATGTATTAATGCAAAATCAGTTTAATGTATTTTATTATTGGTTACTACGTTACTGTTATATACACTTTTTTTTCTTTTATGTTTCGATCATGTTTACTTATTACATAAAATATTTAAAAATAACATAAACTGTTACGTAGTGACTCTAAGACACTATACTACACTACTACGCTGTTGAATTTACACCTAAATAAACGTAACTGCATATTGTCTATACATGTCCGGACGTGACATCTTGCAAAATAGAATATTTGTTGCGAACATTTTAGTAGTGTTTTATACGTGAACCAGTTTGGATTTGATTTTGGATACAAAAAAAACTTTGGACGCATAAAGAGCATAGATACACTTACACATGCAATAAAATAGTCAAATAGTAATAGTATTTATGAAATTATGATTTTTACTAGCAACATGTCTGGGCCTAGACAAACAAGAAACCTAACGGAGGCAGAAATAAGAAACGCTATGGAAGCGGATGATGACGAAAGTGCAGTAGAAAATAATGCTGAAGATTTTGTTGAATCTGACATCTCAGATAGTGAAACAGATGTTTTGGAGACTGGACTGCATCTGAATCAGAGGATGAAATAAGAAGCAACGAATCTACTGAAGCAACTGAAGGTAGTGAAAGTGGTGACAATACTGCGGAATCATTCATCGGAAAAGACGGAACCGAGTGGTCTTCAATACCACCAAATTTGCAAGGCCGACGTTCAGCTCGTAACATCATCCGAGGCAAAGTAAATGAAGTTATTTTACCACCTGGAAAACACATTGATCATCCTTTGGATGGATTTACGCTATTTTTTACTGACGAAGTAATAGAGCTTATTGTGAAATACACTAACTTGGACGGAATCAACACAGTGGGCAACAAATGGAAGATAACAGATATAGTTGAAATTCGAACGTTCATTGGACTATTGATCGATGCTGGATTACGAAGACAAGGTGGCACGTCCTACGAAGAATTTTGGGATCCTTTATTTGGGAGTCCAATTTATCGGGCTTGTATGTCGAAGAATAGATTCGTTGGACTATTGCGTCATTTACGTTTTGATGACAAATCTACACGGTCAACTCGCAGAGCGCAAGATAAATTCGCGCCAATTAGAGATATGTGGAATATTATAAACAGAGAATTGCGGAAACATTACATGCCGGGTAGTAACTTGACAATAGATGAACAACTAGTGCCCTACAGAAGTAGGGTATCATTTCGTCAGTATAGCCTTCTAAAACGGATAAATATGGAATAAAAATTTGGTGGATTTGCGATTCCAGCACCAGTTATCCGCTATATGGAATTCCGTACCTCGGAAAAGAAGGGACGAGCCGTGCAATCAATCTCTCTTCTCAAGTTGTTGAGATGCTATGTGAACCATTTGAAAGGACAAACAGGAACGTGACGTTCGACAATTATTTTACTAGCTTTGAGCTAGCACAAACATTGTTATCGAAGGGACTAACATGTGTCGGCACATTTCGAAAAAATAAAAGATGCATTCCAGCAAACTTTCTACCTCATAGAGTAAGGGAGGTTGAAAGCAACGTGTTTGGCTTTCGTCGAAATATGACTATCGTTAGCTACGTACCCAAGAAAAACAGAGCCGTTGTACTTCTGTCAACGATGCATCATACTAATGCAATAGATGTCCAAAATAAAAACAAATCCGAAATAAATTTGTACTATAACCGTACAAAGGGGGGTGTAGACACGCTAGATCAAATGTGTCATGCTTTTACTGTAAAGCGAAAAACGCGTAGATGGCCTCAAGCACTATTTTATAACATTATTGACGTGTGTGGTATTGCAGCAAAAGTCATTTGGCTGAAATTATACCCTAACTGGAACCAGGCGAATCTAAACTCTCGGCGAAAATTGTTTTTGAAGGAACTCGCCAAAGCCTTAGTCATTCCAAATATACAGCGTCGAAGTAAGCTATTTCTGTCAAAGTCAAACGTTGCTGCAATTGACGAAGTATTGGAAAACACATCAACAAACCTAACTCCAACTGTACCAGCAGCACAATCAAATAAAAGACGACGCTGTTACTGCTGCCCTTATGAAAAAGGACGATCTTCTAAGCAATGCTGTGGTATTTGTCAGAAACCCGTGTGTAACGAGCATTCACAAAAAACAGTAGTTTGTCTAACATGTAAAAATAAATAGTTTAATAGCAATCGCTAAGTAATTTGTATTGAATTTCTTTTTTTTTTAATAAAATAAATGAATTCTCTATGTATTTTGTATTAGTGTCTCCAAGTCACACCCTGGCAGTTTACGTTATTCAAATGACATGGCAGTAATAGGGTTAAATATTACAATTTTGTACAATCTTTACCATGGAGCAGTGCAGTCTGATAAAGCTGTTTCCAAGTTCGTTTTTACTAAGATATTTTCAGAGAATTTTAACTTGCATTTTCGAGCTCCTCTTTCCTGATACCTGCAAAAAATGTGACTTATATAAAGTTCAGATAGAAGCTGCAAGCCACACATCTGAAAAGGAGCGGCTCTTAAGTGAACGGCATTTGCATCAAAGAAAAGCTGAGTCAGCAAGAAACGGCATGAAGGTAGACTCTCAACTAAACAAAAATGAGTATGCAGTTATAGCATTCGACCTTATGAAAACTCTTCCGACACCGGTAATTTCCACAGGAGTAGCTTATTATAAAAGACAGCTTTGGACTTATTGTTTGGGCATTCACGACATAATAACTGGCAAATCGTTCATGTATACATGGAATGAAGGAATTGCGTCACGCGGTCCACAAGAAATTGGATCTTGCATTATGCATTATATAAATGCGAATGTCAAGTGCAACAAATTGATCATGTATAGTGATCAATGCGGAGGACAAAATCGTAATATAAGAATGAGTACAATTTGTAATTACATTGTCAATGACTCGTCTTTCAAAGTTAATGTGATTGACCATAAATTTTTGGTATCTGGCCACTCATTTCTGCCTTGCGACCAAGATTTTGGCCTCATAGAAAAGGAAAAACGATTCTATAGGGACATTTTTATTCCTGATGATTGGGAACCGTGTTATATTAAGTGCAAAAAAAAAGGAACCGTTCAACCTTGTGAAAATGTCTGCAGAAAATATTAAAAGCATCACTTCCTTAGAGAAATTGATCACTAACAGAAAAATTTCTGTGGATAAAAAATCTAAAATTGAGTGGTTGAAGATTCAATGGCTCCCATTCGAAAATAAAAAACCTTTTATTATCCAATTTAAGTACTCAAACAATGAAGATGTTTTATTCCAAGAAGTGGATATTTCCAAAAGAAATACTAATAAAAATATGGATATTGAATTGGAGTTACTGTATCCCGAGGGTAGATCTATAGATACGGCGAAGTTCAAGGATTTGCAAGAGCTGAAAGAATTCATTCCGCCGATATACCATGTATTCTACAATACTTTGAAAACGAATTTGAGGGTTGAGGAAGAGGACATTGAAGAGGAGGAAGATGATTAAAGTTGTTTAATTAATACGCTTTTAGTAAGTTAATAAATTATATTGTGTATTGCGACTCGCATATAAGTAAAGCAATTCAAGCCAAATTTTTATATTTCAAGTCACTTAAGCCAAATTTTACAATGAACCTAAAGTATAATAAAAATGGCTTCGAAAGAAACCATTTTGGCAGATGCAAATGTAGGTACCTGAAAAAAATTTAATGGTTAGTAAGAAAAAAAAGAAGAACTTCACAAATTACTTTTTGTAAAATAAATAAATACATAAATAAAAAAAATCCACATATAATTTTTCCAAACAAAAATTTTAATGATAAGTAAGAATTTAAGAACAGCAAAAATTGTGAAAAGTTATGCTACATTGATTGTTTTATTTGTACTCTAAGTCTATTCTTCGATCTTTTTTAACATATTCTGCAAGAACTTTTTCATAAAAGTTAGGTCTTCTTTTCATTTTTAAAAGGATTCGCTTTTCTATTGATAAGAGTGCTAAATCAGAGAGCCTGTTTTCCCCTTGAGAATTTCTTATATATGTATAAATTCTTTTCAGAGTGGAAAAAGATCTCTCCACGGAGGCAACAGTAAGCGGCAGTGTTAAAAGGAGTGCACATAATTTTAAAACCTGGGAAAATGTTTCACGCAATATTTCGCTTTTCAAATGTTTATTAAGTGATAGAACGTCAAGTTGTTGAAGTGAAGATGTAATATAGAGAACTTTTAGTTCATTTTTCAAAGCTGTTAAATCGAAAATTCCAAAAAAAAAATTAATCAGAGAAGGTATTTTATCATCTGGGCTTGATAGTGCAAAATAACTGTATTTGGATTTATTAAGTAAATCCATAAAAATTAAATTCGTGAAAGATTTATATCTTGTCTTTAAGTTGGGATATAATATTGTCCTTTATTTTTACAAGAAGACGCTTCTAGTGAGTTTTCAAATCAATGTCGAGTAATCGGCGTTTTCGTGGAGGTTCAGCACAATCGTTTATGATTTCAAAAATAGAATCAAATTTGTTTACAAACTCAGTACAAAGCCAAGACTCAAAACACTCGATTTCTCGCTTAACAATTTCAACATCCGTTTGTTTATTTTGTATTAAATTAAACAATACATCGGTTTTAGCAAAAATCTCGGAAACCGTATTCAATATTAAACAAAATTCCTTCCCTTCTAGTTTAAACAATAAACTTTCAGCCATTGCAAGTGCGTCATTATCCCATTCTCTTGGATTGCCTAACATTTGGTTAAAAGTTTCAATTTTATCTAATCTACAGTTAAAAATAACGTTAATTATTCGTGAATGGTAATGCCAGCGAGTTTCTGATACTCCTGGCATGCATCGGTTTGCTATTTGTTTTAAAAGATTTGAACGTTTAGTTGATTTGTTGAAAAAGCGCACTACCGTGTTTATATTGCCAAAAAAAACTTTTAACTCGGGTATATTTTCTAGTGATCGAGATAACACCAAATTTAAAACATGTGCGTAGCAAGGAATAAAATTAGCCATTGGACATGCATCGAGGACCTTTTTTTTTAACTCCACCTACTTCCCCGGACGTAACCGCGGCACCATTAAGTTACGCATCGCAATCTGCTTCATAACTGATTTTTTCCAACAGAAATAATCATAGATACACAAAATTCACCAAATAAGTCGTTGAACATCGGGTTATTTTTTTTTGCATAAGACAGCGTGTGTTAAACAGAGAGGAGTCAAACACATTAAACGATAAAGGGAAAACAAGGAAAGAAAACCAATTTGTTCTAACCAGCCAAATATTTTATAACACGGCTTTTTTCGGGTTACACTTCCAAGCGGAAAGCGGATGACTTGCAGGTTGTGGGGTTGTTGATAGAATTTGTTGCTGCGTGTGCTGTGCGTAGAGTCCGACCGAACATTCGGCTTCGGCTTCGGCTTCGGCCACCTTCGGCTAAAAATATCACCTTCGGCGAAACATTCGGCTTTGGCCGAAGGCCGAATGTTGACTTTTCAATTTTCTGTTAAAATATAATCAAGGTATTTTCTGTGCAGCAGGATACACATTTCGTATTTTTTAAAATTATTATCGTTAACGGTGTAGGAGACTATCTGGGTGCTTACTGTAGAATTTGTATATTGTGTTTGTGTGTATACATGTGTATACAATTTCCACGGACGGTACCCAGAAAGTCTCCTACGCCATTGTTGAAAGTTACGGAATGCGTACACAACATCAACAGTAGTAAAAGTGAAGTGTCAAGGTCAACTGCAAGTAGCTGTGTGCTTTATTTTTTGTTGTTTACAGATATTTTGTTCAAAATTGTGTTCTTTAAATAGTTTTATAATAATAATATTTGTATCAGGCTTGAATTCCCAAGTGGGTAAGCTAATATAATTTTAAGTGATCTGGAAGGTATAAGAATTTGCAATTTCTTTGTATTGGTTTCAGGCATAAAGACATTCAAAATGGCAGCTAAAAATCCAATCTGGGGCTTTTTCAATAAAAATTATGCGAATGCAACTTGCAAAATATGTTCCAAATCGTTGTCACTAGGTAGTTCGCTACCAAAAAAACAAACAATAACAAATATAAAAAATCATTTAGAAAAAGTTCATAAGGAAGAATGGAAAAAGTATAATGAAGAAGCAGAAAGCCATAGTTTAACAAAGATAAGAAAAACCGAAAGCATGAAATCGCTAAATGAAAGCAATATAAATGATAATCTTATGCAGTCGACTTTGCCACAGTTGATAGAAAGAAAGATACCAGTACCATTATGGCCCCATGATCATCCAATTTCTATGCGTATTGATAAAAGCATCATGGACCTTATAATTGTCGACATGCTGCCGTACAATATTGTGGAAGGCAGTGCATTTCAAAGGCTTAATTTGAACGATCCTAATAGCCAATCACGGTATAAAAAAAAAAACAGAAAAATTCTACAGAACATCTTTAATGCCAGCCACATACGATAAAGTTAAACAAAAAGTAATAAGTCATGTGTCCACAGCTGAGTGGATAAATTTTACAACCGATATTTGGAGTAATCCTACAAAAACTTGTTCCTTATTTAGTTTTACAGCACATTTTATTGATGGTCCAGTCAGACCAAAAGTAATATTAGGAGCCATGGTTCTAGAAGATGATCACACCGGATCATATATAGCTTCAAAGCTCAACGAAATAATTAGCGAATATAAAATTACCGATAAAATTCATATGGCTATACGGGACAACGCCAGTAATATGGGTGCGGCTATGCGTTATGGAAATCTTACATCTATAGGATGTGTAGCTCATACATTGCAGCTCGTGATTCACGATTCTATCTTTAAGAAAGAAAAAATTTAAAATTTAATAAAAAAATGTCGCAAGATTATAGGCCACTTCAGAAAAAGCGAACAAGCAAATCGGTATCTTAATAAATTTCAAGAAACGTGTAGTTTACCAAAACATGCTTTAATTCAAGATGTAGAGACTCGATGGAATAGTACCTATTTAATGATGGAAAGACTTTATGAGCAAAAAGTTGCGATCAATCTCTACATGGCAGAACGTGGTGGAATTCAAGTTCCGACTATAGAAGAGTGGATTTTAATGAACAACTTGATAACGGTTTTAAAATGTTTCTATCAAGCTACACTTGATATTTCTGCTGATTCTGCATCCGTGTCACTCATAATACCGTTAATAGCTATGCTGAATATACAACTTACAGTAAAAGAAAATGATTCCGAAGAGATGAGTACTTTAAAAACCCGCTTGTGTGAGTCGGTCAATAGACGCTTTTCCTACACAAAAATGTTTCCTGAGTTAGCTATCGCAACATTTATCGATCCAAGATTTAAATCCAAATACTTAACTAATGATGAAGTAGAAAATTGCAAGACTGAAATTTTGAAATTTTTACAACAATTTTCTAAATTATCTGAAAATAAAAAAGTAAATGAACCTGTTCCTTCAACTTCTTCAAATCTCAAACCTCAAATCGAAAATCTGTATGATTCACATGACTATATGCCGCCAATAGATGAATCTTCCAATTCAGAAGATTTGCCACCTTTCGAAGAATATCTAAAGTCGTACTTAAAAGAACCGTTGCTGACAAGGAACGCTGATATTTTTCATTACTGGGCTTCAAGTCCTTATACATACTTGAAAAAAGTAGCAACTAAATATTTATCAGCTCCACCCACCAGTGTAGCGAGCGAACAACTATTCAGTGCTGCTGGACAGATTTATGCTGATAGGAGGGCTAATTTGCACGGAGAAAATGTTGATAAACTTTTATTTCTTGCATACAATATCAAGTTATTTAATTTTAATTACTAATTAAATTTTTCCATTTGTACTTCATTTTTATTATTACTTTTTGAATTACTTTAATGGTTAATTTTTGTTCTTTTTAATGAATTAATAAACAATATTTATTTACAGAAAACCAGTCATTTTTGTTTATTCTGATTGATACGATTATTATTATTACAATTTTTTAGGTTTCTTAGTATTTTGATGACCTTCGGCTTCGGCTTCGGCTTCGGCCGAAGGTGGTAAAAAAGCCGAAGTTCGGCTTCGGCTTCGGCTTCGGCCGAAAAAATGACCTTCGGTCGGACTCTACAGTCTACTGTGCAGGTGTGGGAAACACACATATTTTATGTTTATGTGGAGATATTAAGATTCATCTTGCTTGTTTTATTGGTACATTGTTGAAAAGTAGAATTTTAAAAGGTAACTCGGTAGGAATCGAGTTATATGGACGCCTCGCCACTGATAGCTTGACTTCTTGTGTATACAATACAAAATAAAACGGGTGCTCATATGTACACCATTTTTTTTAATTCAGTTTTTCCTAATCCACCATTTCAAAAAAATGTGGTGTATTAATTGAAAAATATTCTTAAAAAGTTCTTATTTTCGTGTAGGTTCGCATTCAAATGTTGTGTTTTATACAAGGATGGAGTTGTTTAACCTTATGAAGGAATCGGGGCTTCAAACCCTAGAACAAAAATTTATTTTTTTGGAGATACACCTTGAAGCCCACCACAATATAAATGTTAAAGAACTCCAGCATACAATTTCGCAATTTAGAATAAGATTTAGAGAAAAGTGGTTAAAATCTGTTAGGAATGAAATTCGTTTTAAAAAAGAAAATGAGATTTTTGGTTGCATACATCAATAGCCTTCAAACTCTTGGATAAAGCAACTCCGCCAAAACAGCGAGGCGGCCGCCCAGAGAAGCCGTTTGAAGAAACCAGCGATAGAAGCAAACGATTCAAAACTGAAGCAATGCGAAAGGAGCTGTCAACTTCGCAATTAGGATTTGCGACAAAGGTAAATCTACGAGCAGCAGGTCATCCAGTTGCATCAAAATTAGTAGAGAGGACCTAGTGCGTTCACCTCAGCGTGCAATTAATTATAAAAATGTGTTCCATAAAGAATAACAACGAACTCGACAGATGTCAGGGGAAGAAGCACTCTCAACCGTAGTCGAGGCCAAGCTCACAAGACACCAATATGATGTTATTAGAGCCAAAGACCCTGAAAGATTTCCTTCATACAAAGTTGTTCAAACTGCAAAAAAAAAACGTGCTATCCGAAAAGAGAAGACATGACTGTAACAGATACATCAGCTGAAGTGACAGTTCAAGCTTTGATGAATCATACTGTGGAACGTTTGATATTAGCTCAAAAAGATGTAAATATTTTCTTTGAAAGATGAGCAATTAAGCAATTTGTGTTTGATTTCTAAGTGGGGCTTTGATGGTGTAGTTCTGGGCACAGTTCATACAAGCAGAAATATGTTGGAAAGGATGCTGATGATTCTAGTGTATTTATAAGTTCTGTGGTACCCCTCCAATTGGTTTCTGAGAGCTCAGAAGAAAAAGCTGTAATATGGCAAAATCCTAGACCTTCTTCAACCAGGTACTGCCGTCCAATAAAATTTGTATATACGAAAGAATCAGCTCAAGTTTCGGTATCTGAAAAGCTATGAATAGATGTTCAAATTCAGAGTCTTTGCCATTCAAAAGTTAACGTTGAAGAAAAGGTTGTTGAAGTGGCACATAAACTCGCCTTTACAATGGTGGACGGAAAAGTTTGTAACGCTTTGACAGATACCGTCTCATCTCAGCGTTGTTATATCTGCGGTGCATGTTCCAAGGACTTTAATAATATTGAAGAGCTGCTGTTAAAACCCTACAATCCCAGTGCATTGCAGTTTGGCTTGTCAGTGCTGCACTGTTGGATTCGAGTTTTTGAGTGCCTTTTGCATGTGGGCTATAAGCTTCCAGTAAAAAGATGGAGAGTTCGTCAAGAGGATAAAGATGTTGTAGCATCAATTAAGGCTCGAATACAAAAAAAGTTCAGAGATCGAATGGGTCTCATTGTTGATCAACCTAAGCCTGGTTTTGGGAACTCCAATGATGGCAACACTGCTAGGCGATTTTTTAAAAAACGCAGATGTTTCATCTGAAATCTTGGGTGTCGATAAGACATTGATTGAAAAACTGCATGTTGTACTGGTATCCATTTCAAGTGGCTATGATATAAATACTGAAAAGTTCAGAGTATTTGCACTGGATACTGCCAAATACTTTGTCAATATTTATCCGTGGTATTATATGCCTCCAACTGTAAACAAGCTACTAATCCATGGTCCAGATGTTATTTCTGCTGCTCTTCTTCCAATAGGCCAACTCTCTGAAGAAGCGCAGGAAGCCAGGAACAAAGACTTCAAAAAATATCGAGAGAGCTTTTCAAGGAAATGTTCCCCCGGCAGAAATGCAATGAAGATTTTTTTAATTTAATGTTAATAACATCAGATCCGCTAATAACAAGCTACAGGCAATTGTGCCTAAAAAACAGGTTAAATCATTTCCTAGAGAAGTTTTCGATTTAATCATCGATCCTAATGTTTTTTGTTCTGAGAACAGCGATGAAAGTGAGAGTGATTGTCTATCAGATGAATCTGAATTTTAGTTATTTCTTGGTGTGTGTATTTATTTGTTGTAATATTTATTATAATTTGTAATTTAAAAATATGAATAACAAAAAAAAAAACCGGAACTATTTTTTTTTTCAATTTAAAAAGAAATCATAAGTTAAACAATAAAAATAACTTTAAAAAGTCAAATATGGTCTTTCTATGCACTAATAAAAGATTCTTACATAAAAAAATATTTTTCAGTATAGCTAGCCCATCACACGAATTGTTTCCCGTTTTTGGGGTATCTTGCCCCACTGTGCATCTGTCTTACTGAGCCGAAAAAGCGGCAGAGATGCAATAGCACAGTAAGGGCATCCGTTGGCGCCAACCTCAGCGCGCCCATGGTGACTATACTGGCTGTTCCTTACAGCCATTTTGAGTTTTGGGAGGTTGTTGCCTTTACTCAATGCTGGCCACCATACTGGTGAGTAATTGGACGTACCACTGCTGTGTACATCCACAAAGTCATCTTTGGTTAAATATTTCATATTTCTCTCCAAAGGTTTTGCCACAAGCATTAGAGGCAACACACGCCTTCCTTACACTATGTTCGATGTTGTGTTTCCAGTTAAGTTTTGGATCTAGCATGATACCCAAGAATTCCAGTGCGAATCTTTTAAGTAATTTGCCACTTACTCTGAACCACCTTACTTGGGCATTTTCCAACCTGTCCTCACGAACCTTCCCACAATTACTCTTCTCTCCAGATCCTTAAACGAAAATGCCAAATGGCGATTTCTTATCGCCCTCGTCATCCATTACAAAGAAAAGAAAAAAAAATTCACATAATGTCCTGTCCAGAATCATGACATAAGTACCTACCTTCCTAACCCCATAAAATAGATGTTTCCAAAGGCCAATATTGACATTCGAACTTCCCCCTGCCTTGTCATGCGATGCAATTAATTACATCGATAGTTTATATTGAGCGCACTCGTACCCTATTCACAGTCGCAGTGCCAGTGCCAGTGCCAGTGCCAGTGCCTGTGCCAGTGCCAGTGCCAGTGCCAGTGCCAGTGCCAGTGCCAGTGCCAGTGCCAGTGCCAGTTCCAGTGTCAAATTAGGTAGATGTCCCTCCTCCTCGTCGTCTGCATTTTATTACAATGACATGCAATTTGTTTGAACATTTATTGTAATTGTTATCGCTTACTGTTCGGTTAAAAGTGGCAAGAGGGCAGCTAAATGTCAGTGACAGGCTAACAGCCAGATCATGAGTGCCAGGACGGTATTGTCTTTGCGACTTCAAGTGGAGACTGACATCTAAGATAAATTAGCTTATTAAAAGATTAGGAAAACGGGACAACATCCTGAATGTGTGCGTGTGTATGTTTGATTGGGTTGAATCGTTTTTTCGTTCATTACTGCACGTCGATAGGATTTTTTTTTTTGATTTTTTTTTTTTGTTGGTTGATGCGCGACGCGCGGCAGTGGTAGATGGTTTCCAGATCAATGAATAACATGCGGCACGTGCTGCAAGTTAAGGATTCTAAGCCTTTACCCGACAATATACTTCTTGGGCATTAGGTCTATCCTGTGTGTTTTTTTTTTTTCATCTTCATCAATGAAGATGTATGCCAACGCCATTGTGTATGTTCGTTCGGCAATTCCTTAGGCTGTCCCCGACAGATGAGAGCGAGAAGCAGTCCTATGCAATATTGCGAATGGAAACAATAGGATATATACCCAGAACTTTAATTGGTAACAAGGACGACAACGATGACGAGATGGTAATGCTGACGACGACTATGGTGGTGGTGGGCTCATATTATGGCATATTACTGCCAATTGAAGGATTCTATTGTTGTTGTTGAGCAGGAACAGGGAGAGCACAGGACGAAAAAATGCACAAATTTGTGTTGAATTGGAATAGCCACAGAGTGTGTGTGGAGAGTGTGTGTGCGGGATTGAAATCAATCACCAGAATGAGTCTTTGTATTGGAATAATAGCATCCAGTTGCAGGCGGCGCACTAGTCCTGGCGCTGGCGCTGCCACTGGGGTGAGCCACGTAATTAAATTGAGCTGAGCACATGGTGTGATTGTAATATGATTTATTTTTCTCCCCTATTGTGGTGAGAGTTTAAAAAAAAGAAAAAAAACATGTCTTGAGTTTTTATTCCTTGTGGTATCGAAAGCAGTTATACAACCGCTGTACGCTCTGAGTATAAAGAATGAATTAGGCGTGAAAATTAGGACTTAAATTGAGCTGTTGCCTCGGGCTGGGTAGATGTACATAGATTGGCTGTGTGGTATTGTAGACGCGCTAAGCGATACAGCAGGTTTTTTTTTTTTTCTTTTTTTTATAAAAGGCAACTCGTGCATTGTGATCATCCGTTTGAGGATTGAGTTTGGAAAATCAATGTAAGGCGAGTCAAAGGGTCTCAGTAATTTGTGATCTAACGTTGTCCAATTGTTTTCTATACAAAAGATGGAATAGGGGACTTTGCAGAGCGACAAATTGAAATTAAAAAGTTTTGCAACCATTCTTTATGAAAGCAAAATATGTGGCAGATTTAGAGTAGAAATAGGAACGGACAAATGGGACATGCTTGCACTTACTATATCACTGTTCCAGTCTCTGTGACTTTCGAAAACCCTTCCAGTTAGAGATTTAAAATTTTTATTTCCTTCGTTCTTTTCAAATCCAAAAATATTTACAATTGTTTTTTAAAAAGATGGTTGGGTGATGTAGAAGAGGGTAGACACTGATTGGCTTTAACTTGGCAATGCTCGGTGATTGTAACTCTGACTACACATCAAGTGCTTATTTTTTACTTCCAAGTGGTATCCATCGGGTACTGGTCTCATCCAACCGGATTTGACTTTCTAAACGATAAGCGCGAGTGTTGATAGCACGACGAAAAACTGCAACACTTTTAACAGCTAGGTCAGAATGGCACGGAATGAACACCCGACCTGCTGTCCCAGGCGAATCTAGACAAGCTGCTTCGACATATTCGGACAACAGGTTGTCTAGGGATTTCAAGGGTTAGTCAGGCCCCTTGAACAGAGCTGGTGGCGGATGAACCGAAAGGCCAAAAGCAGCGCTCAATCGCGTAGTGGATACTGATGGCCCCGTGTCCTAGGGGTATCTAATAAATTGGAACTAGCTTTCCAGGTTGAGGGTTGTGCTTTGGGTTAAATACCCAACCATGGAAAAAACAATTGTAACGAAGCCACCAATAGCCTCGGAAAGGACTGATTTTATTGTTGTCGACCCTGCTAAACGAAAAAAAGAAAAAAATATCTGCACCTAGAATGTGAGAACGTTAAACAGGAGAGGTGCTAGCGAGCAACTGGCGGAAGCCCTTAACTGCTACAAAGTAGACATTACTGCCATCTAGGAAATACGATGGGATGGGTCGGGCAAAAAGAGGATGTAGAACTGTGACATCTATTACGGACCGTGCTATAGTGAGCAGAAACAGCGATTATTCGGATGCGGATTTGTTATAAGTGCCAGACTTAGGCAAGAAGTCTTATGTTTCCCAGACATTAGCGAGCGCATTGTAACGATCCGCATCAAGGCCAAATTCGCCAACATTAGCCTTATATGCGCTCACGCCCCAACGGAGGAAAAAGATGATAGCTAAGGACTGCTTCTATGAGCTCCTTGACAAAACCTATGACCGACTACCGAAGTACGATGTTAAAATCGTGCTGGGAGATTTTAACGCAAAGGTAGGAGGAGAAGACGTCTTTAGCAGTATTGTCGGAAACCATAGCCTACACGACAACACGTCTGGTAGCGGACTTAGGCTAATTGACTTCGCTACGGAACGAAATGCTACTATACCCAGCACACGGTTTCCTCACCTCGATATCCATAAGGGGACATGGCGGTCTCCAGATCAACGAACAGTCAATCAAATTGATCACATAGCGATAGACAAGAGGCACGCATCCAGTATTTTGGATGTCCGAACATTCCGAGGAGCTAACATCGACTCGGACATCTACCTTGTTGGTTGCAGCCAAGGTAAGAATGCGGGTATCCACCACGCCACAACAATCCAGAAGTACTGTGAAAAAATTAAATTTCGAAAGACTGCAATCGCAAGAGACCGCCAAGACCTTCGAGCAACGCGTATCCCTAAACCTCTCGATTAACACCATACCACCAGCATCGAATGTAGAGGAAGTATGGCAACGATGGCAACAAGACATTAGATCAGCCGCAACTGATGTGCTAGGTTTCCCGCGCCCACCAGCAAGAATCCCCTCGTTTGATGGGGAATGCCGACAGATGTTCGCAGCCAAATACGAGGCCTACAAGGCTAAGCCGCAGGTGAAGACGAGAGCTGCCGTTGAGCTCTATAGGCAGAGAAGAAGGGAAGAACACCAGCTTTTTAGAAAGAAGAAAAAAGAGCAAGAAAAGCGCGCGATCGAGGATATAGAGAGGTGCCACTCCAGGAAAGCTGTTCGCAAGTTTTACCAAAGTGTAAAACGTCAAAGCCAAGCATACAAGGCTCGAACAGAATCCTGTTGAGATGATCAAGGAAATGTCGTAGTTGAGACACAGTCGATGCTAAGGATATGGAAGAACCACTTCTTCAGACTGTTAAACGGCGTTGACGAACAACATTCCGCTGTCAGGCAGATCGAAACTTTCAATTTTGGCGAGTAGAGCAAAAACTGCCAACCACCCGACCTGAGTGAAGAGACGGCAATATCAAAACTCAACCCTAACAAGGCTTGTGGAAAGGACGGCTTTCCCGCTGAACTCTATAAAGCCGGCGGAGATGACTTGGTAAGTAACATCCGCCAACTCATAAGCCAAATATAATCGGAAGAAAGTATGCCTGAAGAATGGACACTCAGCATCGTTTGCCTAAGAAAGTATGCCTGATGAATGGACACTCAGCATCGTTTGCCCGATCCATAAAAAGGAGACGCTCTGAACTGCCCCAAATACAGTCTACTCAACATCGGCTAAAAGATCCTATCTGCCGTAATATGTGTTTTTTCCCGTGGTCAGGTGGAAATCTCAAAAGACACGAGCAAATGCCCAAAGTAGTGTGTGACTTTAAACCACTAGAACCACCCCAATTTTTATATTTGTATTGCAACTAAGTATTCGACTTGTCTAGCAATTTGAATATGTGAACGCCTTGAACAATTTAACAACAACCTGATCGGCCCTCTTCAGTGTGGTTTTAGGGCAGGAAAGTCCACAACCGACCATATTTTCACACTTTGGCAGATCCAGGAAAAAAACCCAAGAAGTCCAAATCGATACCCACCCCCTGTTCATCGATTTCAAAGCCGCATACTACAGCATCTATAGAGACGAACTATACAGAGCCATGGCCAGTTTTAGTATACCGCCCAAACTCGTCCGTTTGCGTAGGATGACGACGGAGAATTCTCGCTGCTCCATCAGGTTGGGAAACAATCCATCAAAACATTCGATACCAAAAAAGGATTTAGGCAAGGCGATGCGCTGTCATGTGATTTCTTTAATTAATTCTTGAGAGGATTGTTCGAAACCCCCGAGCCAACACCAGAGGCACAATCATTCGAAAATCGGTGCAACAACTAGCATACGCCGTTGATATTGACATCATTGGTAGGGCTCAACATGATGTCGTAGCCACGTTTGCTAGTATTGACAAGAAAGCGGCGAAAATGCGTTCAGCAGTAAATGAGAGGAAGACCGAGTATATGCGAAAGGACACACAACATCGACGAATTGGACAGAACGTCACCATTGACAGATATAACTTTGTGGTAGTACGGGACTTTGTATACCTCGGCTCCGCTTTTAACTCTGACAACAACGTCAGAAATTAAACGAAGGATGACTCTTGCCAACCGCTGTTTCTTCGGGATGAGAAGGCAATTCAGTAGTAAAGCCCTCACTTGAATTAGTAAGGAGATAAGACCCTGTTCATCACATTCCTGCTCTACGGTGCTGAAGCATGGACCATCTCAAAGGCGGATGAAGAAATCCTTGGTCATTTCGAGAGGACAATTCTTCGCAAAATTTTCGGTCCCAATTGCGTAGACGGGCTATGGAGACGAAGATTTAACCAAGAACTATACGAGCTGTACAGCGACATGTCACTATTCAAAAAACTCCACATTTGACGTTCAAGATGGCTAGGACATGTAGAACCAATGGACACCAACACTCCGGCTCGCAGAGCATTCGATTCCCAGACAGACGTCGGACGCAGTAGAGGAAGACCTCGCCTTAACTGGCACGTACAAGTAGAAACCGACCGCAACCAACTTGGAGTTCGCAACTGTAGGCAGGTAGCCGAGGACCGGACTAATTGGAGAGACATGTTGCTGGACGCCCATGTTAATTCCGGCTACAGTCCGGAATGAACATGGACCTCAAGCAACACGCCTCTCGAATTAGCCCGGTCCTCGGCTAATTAGGTAAATAGGTAAGTAAGACCGCGGATGCCGGATCGCGCCAGATCCGAAGACGATGGAAGGCTGTCGGTCTCAATCAGAGACCCTCAATGGGTCGAGAAACCGTAATGATTCGTCTCCCTTAATTGATTGCATTAAGGGCCGCCCAGAATGTGTATCTGTAGCTGGTATATTGTACCGCTGTCAGTATAGAAACACATTTCTTGCATCAAGTTGCCCTCCATTCAACTTCATGCTACAGATTCACGAAGATAACACTTTGTGTAAGCGCTGTAAGGGCTTCTAACTCAGATCGAAGCATCAGCTACATATACGCATCCTGGGATGCCGTTAATGTAATCAATTAAGGAGGAACATGGCTCTTTGAAGCGCCATCTTCTTACATACTTTACAGGCTCTAGATCCATTTAGCGGTTTCTGAATGAAACAGAGAGCCTTCCGTCCTCTTTGATCTTGGCACGGTCCGGCACGCCACGGCGCAAATTGCACGAACCACAAGCTGCATTTTCAATTCGCCTTATCGCTCGTTTTGGTGACCGCCAGTGTCGCCTAATTTGACCGTTTCAGACTTGTTTTTGTTAATATCAATTGGGAGGTATACAGTTGACGCAGCATGTACTTTACATACAACAAAAAACATAAAGCAACAACTATATGAATAAAATACTCTCAGACCCTTCAAGCCCTTAAAAAGAATATTCGTCAAGAATGCGAGGACCTATCTAAGCAAGCTCCGACAAGAGTGAAGGAAATTCGAACCCGAATCGTTATCAATGTTATGAATCTTGGCAGCGGTCACTTAGCGTGCATCCTTTGCTTGACTCAAATATGTAAGTTGGAACATCAAATAAACAGAATTCGACTGCACAGCAAAAGTGTTTCATTCAATAAACAAGCCACAGCCAAAGACCATGGGCAGACCACTTTTGTATTAATGTCGCTGTGTCCCAAGATATGTTTCCATCATCAGTCTATGGGGGTGATCTAACAATTGAAGCGCTTAGGTGAAGAAGGAATCAAACGACATTTTCGAAAATGTTTTTTTTTTTAATCGACAAAAAATTCACTTACACATAAAATTTTGATTAAATAAAAGCGTTACTCTTAGAAAACCGCATATCCATACTGTACATCTATTCTGAGTTGTTAGTAAAGGGTGATTTTTTAAGTTCTTCAGGTTACAGGTTGGCAGCACTGGTTAGAAATGGCGTCCAAACGTCATCCGTCAAAGTGAAAAGTTTTCAGTATACTTTGCCATTTTATCATGAAAAGACTTACAAACGAGCAACGATTGCCAATTATTGAAATTTTTTCATCGAAATTCGTGTGCTCTGTGAAAAATGTGCACACCGATTGTTACGACCGTATTATGGTCGTCATAATCGACCACGTGAATCAACAAGTCGTGCTGTTATCAACAAATTTCGCACCAAATTTATTTTATCGGACATTAAACCATCGACTAGCATGCGTAAATTGCGTACTGCAGAGATAATTGCAGTCGTAGCGTCCAATGTTAATGAAGATCGTGAAATGTCAATTCGTCGCCGTTTTCAGCAATTGGGCATGTGTTACTCAACCACATGGAAAGTTTAACGTGTCGATATGGGTTTGAAAGCCTAGAAAATTCAATTTGTGGAAGAATTGAAGCCCAATGACCTACCGCAACGTCTAATTTTTGGTGGATGTGCCTTAGACCAGCTCCATGAAAATCCGTTGTTTTATCAACAGATTCTGTTCAGCGATGAAGCTCATTTCTGGCTCAACGGATATGTTAATAAGCACAAGTGTCAACTGAACAACCACATGCCATACAAGAACTACCGATGCATCCCGAAAAAAACGACAGTTTGGTGTGATTTTTGGGCTGGTGGCATCATCGGTCAATTTTTCTTCAAAGACGACCGTGGAAGAAACGTTACCGTCAACGGCGAACAATATTGAGCCATGGTACGCTGAGTTGCATCATCGTACCATTTTTCTTCAAAGACAACCGTGGAAGAAACGTTACCGTCAACGGCGAACAATATCGAGCCATGGTACGCTGAGTTGCATCATCGGTCAATTTTTCTTCAAAGACAACCGTGGAAGAAACGTTACCGTCAACGGCGAACAATATTTAGCCATGGTACGCTGAGTTGCATCATCGTTCCATTTTTCTTCAAAGACAACCGTGGAAGAAACGTTACCGTCAACGGCGAACAATATTGAGCCATGGAACGCTGAGTTGCATCATCGTTCCATTTTTCTCCAAAGACAACCGTGGAAGAAACGTTACCGTCAACGGCGAACAATATTGAGCCATGGTACGCTGAGTTGCATCATCGTTCCATTTTTCTCCAAAGACAACCGTGGAAGAAACGTTACCGTCAACGGCGAACAATATTGAGCCATGGTATGCGGAGTTCAACTTGGTTGGCATGTGGTTTCATGCAGCCGGTGCCACATGCCACACAGCTCGTGAAACAATCAAAGTGTTGAAAAGGATTAACTTGGTGAGCAGCTTATCTCTCGAAATGGCCCTGTGAGTTGGCCGCCAAGATCATCATGACCATTTAAGGCCTCTTGATTTATTCTTGTGGGGTTATGTACGGTCGTTAGTCTATGAACACGATTCAAGCCTTCCAGGATAACAACACAATCGTAATGGTAGTGGAATACTGGCCGAAATGCACGAAAAAATTACGCAAAATTGGACCTTCCGAATGGACCATTTGAAACGAAGCCGCGGACAATATTTACATGAAGTTGTTCTTAAAACGTAAATGGCAAAGGCCTATTTATCGACTGCAATAACAATTTTAAATATTTGATGCAAATTTGAGTGTTTTTTTTCGATTTAAAAAAAAAGAAACTACGCTTAAAAAATCACCCGTTACTATCAAAGTTACAGTCCAAAAACTTTAACCTGATGTATCTCGAGTCTATGCAAATGTCACTTTACCACTTTCTCAATAACTGTCAGTCAAAGCAATAATCAAACTCTTCCCAGCGAATAGCAACGTCAATCCCAAATCAAAACTAAAACTGGTGTCTATACCCGGCTCTCAAACATACAGCACCTTATTTAATTGACAGTCCAATTTCGTATTAACAAATGCCAACTTACCCTTAATCGCAGACTAAATGTATTTAACAAGCCTGACGCGCTGTAAAACTGTTTTAAATTTCTAGGAAAACAAATCCTGTTTCCTTATGATTTCTTTCTGGCGCACAAACATCAACAAACCAAGGCAAACATTTGCTTTTTTTTCTTTTTTTCTTTTTTTCTTTCTTTTTTTTGCAATTTTTAACAACCCTGTACTTGATGTATTTTTCAATGCGAATTTGCCGGCGGTAACTCCACTCACTAAATATATTAACACCGACGTCACACGCGTTCAATTTTTCCTCCCAAAGGGATAATATCTAGACGTAAGAATTTATCAATTCAGAGGTATTCAAAGGACGCAGCACACACTTAACATCCAACAAAAAAAAAACAAACAAAACCAAAATCCAACAACAATCAGATTGAACTCAGTTAATCTAGTTCAACACCCGTATGTGCGTAGATTTACAAAAAAAAAACCAAAAAAACAACGAAGACTTTTTCGGCCATAAAAAAAAATACGTAACGCAAGTGTATCGCTATGCACTCTGTGTATGCGTTTACTCGGTACAAGTCACGTCGCACTGTTAGCTGTTCGCCTTCTATACTGGAAATGCATAAACAAATAAATATTCATAAAAATATATACACCTACGATGGATGTGTGCGTTTATCTGTGCGTTTATTAATTTATGGGGAGCGCAGCACAACAAAAGCAAAAAAAAAAAAAATACAAAAGTGAACGCAAAAAATACAAAAAATACAAAAAAAAAAGTCGATAGAAATGACTGAAACAAAACAGAACACAGACCCGAAGACTAGCAGTCAAAAGCTACTTGTTTCTGCTACTGTGCGGCACAATATAAGTAAATTTTGTTTCTTCTTGTTCTTCTTCTTTGTTTATATATGTATATTTAGTTTTGTATATATATATCGGGAGAGGTGTATATTTAGTAGGTCTCTGTGTACTAGTGGCAAAACACGGAGCGGACAACTACGCCGACGACAACGATAACGACAGTCACGACCGATGGATGATATGCCAACGACTATAAAACGAAGGCGAACAATTTTTTGAGAAAATTGTAAATATCACCCTTAAAGTAGCACACCCTAACATCAACTAAAACATGCAACCAAGAGGCTCCCCAATGGTGACGTTGGAGCACTGCATATGTATTTCGTTTTCGGTTTGGTTATTTTTTTTTTTTTTTATGTTCGCCTTGTTTTTCGTGGGAGAGATTTAGTGTGTGCTCCTTTACGTTACGTACGTGCCTTAAAGAGGCACCTACCTGCACACCACCATTCGGATCGAAGAAGACGACCACAAAAAAGCAAAAAAAAAAAACTGCCAACAGCAACATAAGAACAACAAAAGCACAAATAAAGAAGCAAAAATGGAAGAAAACTAGTCTCTTGGACAGTGAACCCTCCTACCGAAGTTAATACTATCCGCCAAGCCCGGGTAATGTGTGTGTGTGTGTGTGTATCTGAGTAGGGGGGCTGAGTGTATCTGAGCAGCGAAACAGAGACAGCCGTAGATTGGATACACTCCAACGTGTCGATTAAGTAATAAAACGTACGAATAGTAGTGGAAAAGGTAGTGGATTTCGTTGAGCTTTTTGGCAGGGATTTTATGGCTTCAACGTGAGCTATACTAATCGGCGGTGGGAGGTTGGCATTTAAGGGTGACCTGCACCATGTTAGTTTTATTGCTGCGATAGGTAGTTTTGGTCAGTAGTAGAAATTCATCATTTTCTGTCGCCTGATGGTTCTTACTTAGTATTTAAAGTTCAGTATCAAGTTTTTAGAACAGACTTGAGGTAGATAATTTTTTTTTTTTTTTATTCCATTTTTGTTGTCATCTTTCAGTCTGTCAATATTTACAAGCACGGTTTTCATTCTAATGTCCTACTTACGTACGTAAGTGGCGCTACAGTACGGAATGAACCTGGGCCTCAACCAACATGCCCCTACAATCAGCCCGGTCGTTAGCTAACTGCCTCCAGTTGCGGCGTCCTAGTTGGTTGAGGTCGGTTTCCACTTGTGTGCACCACTTAAGACGAGGTCTGCCTCTACTGCGTCCGACGCCTATCTGGGAATCGAAGACTCTGCGAGACGGAGTACTGGTGTCCATTCGTTCTACATGTCCTAGCCATCTAAAACGTCCAATGGGGAGTTTTTTTTTTGGACCAGGGGCATGTCGCTGTACAGCTCGAATACTTCTTGGTTGAATCTTCGTCTTTGTAGCACGTCAACGCAGACGGGACCGGAGATTTTTCGAAGAATTTTCCTCTCAAATCGACCAAGGATTTCTTCATCCGCTTTTGAGACGGTCCATGCTTCAGCGCCGTAGAGCAGGACTGGGATGATCAGGGTCTTATATAAGATCTCCTTAGTAGTTCGAGTGAGGGCTTGACTACTGAATTGTCTTCTTAGCCCGAAGAAACAGCGGTTGGCAAGAGTAATTCTTCGTTTAATTTCTGACGAGACGTTGTTGTCAGAGTTAATAGCGGAGCGGAGATAGATAAAGTCCCGTACTACCTCAAAGTTATATCTGTCAATGGTGACGTTCTGTTCAATTTGTCGATTTTGTGTGTCCTTTCGTGTTGACAGCAACCCATTTTTGCCGCTTCCTTCTCTATACTAGCAAACGTGGCTATGACATCACGTTGGGTCCTACCACTGATGTCAATATGGTCGGCGTATGCAAGTAGTTGTACAGATTTTTGGAAAATTGTGCCTCTGATGTTAGCTCGGGAGTTTTGCACAATCCTCTCAAGAATCAGATTGAAGAAGTCGCATGACAGCGCATCGCCTTGCCTAAATCCTTTTTTGGTATCGAATGTGTCAGTGAGGTCGTTTTCGACCCTGAGGAGCAACGAGAATTCTCCATCACCATCCTTCACAAACGGACGAGTTTGGGCGGTATACCAAAACTAGACATGGCTCTGTATAGTTCGTCTCTATAGATGCTGTCGTATGCGGCTTTGAAATCGATGAAGAGGGGGTGGGTATCGATTTGCACTTCTTGGGTTTTTTTCCAGGATCTGCCGAAGTGTGAAAATATGATCGGTTGTGGACTTTCCTGCCCTAAAACCACACTGAAGAGGGCCGATCAGGTTGTTGTTAAAAGGTTCAAGGCGTTCACATATTCAAATTGCTAGACAAGTCGAATACTTAGTTGCAATACAAATATAAAAATTGGGGTGGTTCTAGTGGTTTAAAGTCACACACTACTTTGGGCATTTGACACGATGAGTCTTTTGAGATTTCCACCTGACCACGGGAAAAAACACATATTACGGCAGATAGGATCTTTTAGCCGATGTTGAGTAGACTTGTGCCTCTGTATTTGGCGCAGTTCAGAGCGTCTCCTTTTTATGGATCGGGCAAACGATGCTGAGTGTCCATTCATCAGGCATACGTTCTTAGGCAAACGATGCTGAGTGTCCATTCATCAGGCATACGTTCTTAGGCAAACGATGCTGAGTGTCCATTCATCAGGCATACTTTCTTCCGATTGTATTTGGCTTATGAGTTGGCGGATGTTACTTACCAAGTCATCTCCGCCGGCTTTATAGAGTTCAGCGGGAAAGCCGTCCTTTCCACAAGCCTTGTTAGGGTTGAGTTTTGATATTGCCGTCTCTTCACTCAGGTCGGGTGGTTGGCAGTTTTTGCTCTAATCGCCAAAATTGAAAGTTTCGATCTGCCTGACAGCGGAATGTTGTTCATCAACGCCGTTTACCAGTCTGCAGAAGTGGTTCTTCCATATCGTTAGCATCGACTGTGTCTCAACTACGATATTTACTTGATCATCTCAACAGGATTCTGTTCGAGCCTTGTATCCTTGGCTTTGACGTTTCACACTTTGGTAAAACTTGCGAACATCTTTCCTGGAGTGCCACCTCTCTATATCCTCGATCGCCCACTTTTCTTGCTCGTTTTTCTTCTTTCTGAAAAGCCGGTGTTCTTCCCTTCTACTCTGCCTATAGAGTTCAACGGCAGCTCTCGTCTTCACCTGAAGCTTAGCCTTGTAGGCCTCGTATTTGGCTGCGAGCATCTGTCGGCATTCCTCATCAAACGAGGGGATTCTTGCTGGTGGGCGCGAGAAGCCTAGCACATCAGTTGCGGCTGATCTAATGGCTTCTTGGCATCGTTGCCATAGTTCTTCGACATTCGATGCTGGTGGTATGGTGTTAATCGAGAGGTTTAGGGATACGCGTTGCGCGAAGGTCTTGGCGGTCTCTGCAGTCTTTTGACATGAAATTTTTTTACAGTATTTCTGTATTGTTGTTGCGTGGCGGATATCCGCATTCTAACCTTGGCTGCAACAAGGTAGTGGTCTGAGTCGATGTTAGCTCCTCGGAATGTTCGGACATCTAAAATACTGGATGCGTGCCTACGTGATCAGTTTGGTTGACCGTTGGTTGATCTGGAGACCGCCATGTCCCCTTATGGACATCGAGGTGAGGAAACCGTGTGCTGGCTATAGTGGCATTTCGTTCCGTAGCGAAGTCAATTAGCCTAAGTCCGTTACCAGACGTGTTGTCGTGTAGGCTATGGTTTCCGACAATACTGCTTAAGTTGTCTTCTCTTCCTACCTTTGCGTTAAAATCTCCCAGCACGATTTTAACATCGTACTTCGGTAGTCGCTCATAGGTTTTGTCAAGGAGCTCATAGAAGCAGTCCTTAGCTATATCATCTTTTTCCTCCGTTGGGGCGTGAGCGCATATAAGGCTAATGTTGGCGAATTTGGCCTTGATGCGGGTCGTTACAATGCGTTTGCTAATGTCTTGGAAACATAAGACTTCTTGCCTAAGTCTGGCACTTATAACAAATCCGCATCCGAATAGTCGCTGTTTCTGCTCACTATAACACGGTCCGTAGTAGATGTCACAGTTTTTCATCCTCTTTTGCCCGGCCCATCCCATCGTATTTCCTGGATGGCAGTCATGACTGCTTTGTAGCAGTTTAGGGCTTCCGCTAGTTGTTCGCTTGCACCTCTCCTGTTTAATGTTCTCACATTCCAGGTGCAGATACAAACGTCGCTCTCCTTTTTTCGCATAGCAGTGTCGTCAACAATAAAATCAGTCCTTTCCGAGGCTTTTGGTTGCTTCGTAACCGTTAAATTTTTCCATGGTTGTGTAGTTAACCCAAAGCACAACCCCCAACCTGGAGGGCCAGTTCCAATTTATTAGATGCCCCTAGGACACGGGGCCATCAGTACCCGCTACGGGATTGAGCGCTGCCGTTGGCCTTACGGTTCATCCGCCACTAGCTCTGTTCAAGGGGCCTGACTAACCCTTGAAATTCCTAGACAACCTGTTGTCCGAATATGTCGAAGCAGCTAGTCTAGGTTCGCCTGGGACAGCAGGCCGGGTGTTCATTCCATGCCATTCGTATCTGGCTATATATAGTGTTGAAGTTTTTCGTCGTGTTATCAACACTCGCGCTTATGGTTTAGCAAGTCAAATCCGGTTGGATGAGACCAGTATCTGATGGTTACCACTTGGAGTTAAAAAATAAGCACTTGATGTGTAGTCAGAGTTACAACACTGGGAATTGCCAAGTTAAGGCCAATCAGAGTCTACCCTCGTTTTACAGCACCCACCCATCAGTGACATAGAGAGGTAGAGAGTTCGATTAAGCACTCACATTAAATTTTTTTTTCTTTAAATTAAAATTACGTCAGGCGGTATGATAACGATTTTTCCGGAGATTAAGAGTAGTCACTAGACCCAACCACACAGTTCATCTTAGATTCGTCGGTGTAGACGACCGTGCCAAAATCCCTTTCTATAGGGCATCTGCCGGGACAGTCGTGAAGTAGACACGTGGCAAATTTATTATGGAAAAATATTCGATTAACCAACGTGTTTTAATCGTTAAAACATTTTATCGAAATCAATCATCGATTACTGTGACGATGAGAAAGTTACGCGAAATTTTTGGGAGAAACAACGTGCCAACATAACGCACTATTAGGTGGATATGGCTCAGAGGAATGCGTATTTGACTGCTAAGCCAAACGCTGCGGGTTCAAGCCCCAGCTTCGGCAGCATTTGTTTTTTTTACGAAAATTGCCAGCTTATCTGGGGCCACCTTTGCGATAATATGCGACAACATAAGTCTACTTCTCCTCCTCTGTGCCACGTAGGTCTATGTCCTTCTGTGTGTATATCTGTCTCTCTCTGTTGTATTAATATCTTGATCTGTCGCAGCCAATATCCTCAGTTGCCAGTGCTGTTACGTGTCTGTAGTTCGTTGCATTCATCTGCGAAGTACTGTGATGTCAATGCCAATGTCAATATCGTGTAGTGAATGATTTCAAAGAAAGAGGGTCTGTAGGTGATAGGCCCAAGCATGGACCACAACGTACTGCAAGATCGGCAAAAGGCCTTATTGCTGCTCAAGGAAGTGTCAAAACAATCTCAATTCGACGCCGTGCTCAGGAGCTTGGTCTTCAAAGAACAACTTTGGCCACAATTTTGCACAAGGATTTGCATTTGTTTCCATTTGAGATTCAGTTGACACAAGATCTTCTTCCACAAGACCATTTACGCCGCCGTACATATGCCAATAGGATCTTACAGCTAGCCCATGACAACCCCGATTTTTATGAAAAAGTCATAATGAGTGACGAGGCACATTTTCATTTGAATGGATATGTGAATATCCATAGTCAGTTGTGGGCAATGGAAAACCCTCAAAGTATTCATCAGTAACCTTCGCATCCATTAAAAGTAACAGTCTGGTGTGCAATTTGGTCAGGAGGAATCATTGGACCATGCTTCATTGAAAATGAAAACGGCGTAACGGTAACTGTGAATGGGGAGCGATATCGTGTTATGATTTCAAACTTTTTAACGCCACAACTGCATGCTTTGGACTTGATTAACATGTGGTATCAAGAAGATGGCGCCACATCGCAGACAGCCAGGATTACAATGGAATTACTGCGAGACCTCTTTCCACAACAAGTTATTTCAAGAAATGGTGAGAGAGAAATGGTGGTGGAGGCCAATCAACAGCCTCCACGGTCGCCCGATTTGACAGCTCCGGACTGCTTTGTGTGAAGATATCTGAAACGCTGGGCTTATCAAAACAAACCAGAAACGCTTGAGCAACTCAAACAAAATATTCGTGATGAAATGAATGAAATACCGCGTGAAATGTGTGAGAATGTAATGGAAAATGTGCTCAAAAGGGCTCGGATCTGTGAGACTAACAGAGGCGGACATTTATTGTATTCCATACATAATTGTCGACATTAAGATAAAAATTTTTCAATATAAAATCCATTCTCATTCATTTAATCAAAAATTATAACATACAAAGTAGTATACCTTCCCGGCGGACAGCCTGTAGTTCGTTTCTCTTCCACTGAGCTCTAGTAGGAGAACTTACATGGAATCCTTTGACGAAGCTTGTTGCGGATGTGATGTTGTCACAGGTAGTACCGCAGCTGAATTATGGGAGGATTTTGGAAAAAAATTGTGGTACAGACATTTTTTACTTACTTACTTATGTGGCGCTACAGTCCGGAATGAACCTGGGCCTCAAATTAGCCCGGTCGTTAGCTAGCTGCCTCCAGTTACGCACTCCAAGTTGGTTGATGTCGGTTTCTACTTACCATCGCCACTTAAGGCGAGGTCTTCCCCTACTGCGTTCGACGGCCGGCTGGGTATCGAAGATTCAACGAGCCGGAGTATTGGTGTCCATTCGTTCTACACGTCCTAGCCATCTTAAACGTCCAATGCGGAGTTTTTTGACCCGGGGCATGACGGTGTACAGCTCGTATAGTTCTTGGTTGAAACTTTGTCTCCATAGCCCGTCAACGCAGACGGGACCGAAGATTTTTCGAAGAATTTTCCTCTCAAATCGACCACGGATTTCTTCATCCGCTTTTGAGGCAGTCCATGCTTCAGCACCGTAGAGCAGGACTGGGATGATCAGGGTCTTATATAAGATCTCCTTAGTAGTTCGAGTGAGGGCTTTACTACTGAATTGCCTTCTTAGCCCGAAGAAACAGCGGTTGGCAAGAGTCATCCTTCGTTTAATTTCTGACGATATGTTGTTGTCAGAGGTTGTCAGAGGTAATAGCAGAGCCGAGATAGACAAAGTCCCGTACTACCTCAAAGTTAAATCTGTTAATAGTGATGCTCTGTCCAATTCGTCGTTGTCTTGCCCTCAATTACTGCTAAACCCTGTCCAAGAGTATCCAACCTAATTCAAACGGGTGGTATGACTCGAGCTGCAAAGAGGCTGTTAGGTTGAAAGAGTTATGTTTTCGGTTATATAAGACAAATCCTACAGAGGAAAACCGATCTAATTTCAAACGAGCCAAATTCTCCCACGACCGAAAGTTGAGGCAAAAAATTCTACTTTGTCCCAAAGGTAATAAAAACTTTTGGTCGTTTGTCAAAAACATTGAGAATTCGAACTCATCTTCCATCCCAACGCTCATTTACAATGACGTTCCAGCTGTCAACTCTATAGACAAAGCCAATCTGCTTGCTGCCCATTTTGCGGAAGTTCCACGTTACCAGATTGTGCCCAGTCTCCTCATGTAGAGAGAACGTAGAAAATTGTATGGGACCTATCCACTTCCGTACTCGTACACTCGCAAAAGTATTATTAGATCTTAGAATTCACAAATCGTCTCAGATGGTATCTCATCCATAATTCTGAAGAGGTGTTCTTCCACGCTGGCTAAACCATTGCGTAAGCTTTTCTATCTGTCCTATCTGTCTGTCTATTAACATCAGGACTCTTCCTGAGTAGATGGAAAACAGTATTTGTCCAGCCCGTCTCAAAAAAAAGGCGAATCTTATCCTCTCTCCAACTACCGACCAATTGCACTTACGTCCCTTCTTTCTAAGGTCATGGAAACGTTGATAAACCTTCAGCTTATGAAATTTCTTGAATCACGAAAACTTCTAAATGACCGACAATACGGTTTTCGTTGCAACAGGTCCACTGGTGATTTGATGACATATCTCACCGTAAAGTGGAACCAATCTATCCACCTCGGTGGCGAAAACAAGATCGTTGCACTTGATATTTCAAAGGCATTTGACTGGGTTTGGCATCAAGCCTTTGTTTTCGAAAATCCGTGCTTTTGGAATCGATGAAACTCTTCTTCTATGGATTAGAGACTATCTCTCGAAACGTTCAATTCAAGTTGTTTTGGACGGTTTGAAGTCTGCTTCTCACAAAATAAATGCTGGTGTACCCCAGGGCTCTGTTCTGTCACCAACACTCTTTCTCATTTTTATTAATGACCTCTTGTCTGCAACTTCTAATCCGATCCATCATTCCTTTGCTGATGACAGCACTCTCAGCTTTTCATATCCATTCTCTAATCCACGCCCTCCATCTTCGGATGTGGAACAGAAACGGCAAAATATGTTAAGCTCATTAAATTCCGATCTTGACAGCATAATTGACTGGGCTAAATCGAATAGAGTGGAATTTAATGCTTCCAAAACACAATGCTGTCTTCTGTCATCTAAGCGAAACCACAACTTACAGCCATTATCCATGAATGGCACTTGCATCGCCAAAACCGAAAAAACTTTCCATGCTCGGTATGTGCGTTAGTAACAACCTTCGTTGGAACAACCACGCATTCGAAATCGCTAAAAACGCAGCAAAATGTCTAGGTTTCCTTAATCGATGCAAGAAATATTTCACCCCCTCTGATCCTGCCTCAACATATAAAGCGTGTATACTCCCTAAATTTGAGTTCAACGCCCACATCTGGTCAGGTGCAGCAAAAACATCATTTCACCTACTGGATGGGATACAAAAGCGTGCGATAAAACTGATAGGAGATCCAACCGTAGCGAAATCTGTAGTCTCGCTTAAACATCGTAGGAATATCTCCTGTCTAACACTTTTTTACCGCTATTTTAGCAGGAAATGCTCAATCGAAATAGCCAGCTGCATTCCGCACCTTCAAACATTCAACCGTGATACTCGCCATGACATGAATGCTAATCAATTCACCCTGAAGCCTACCTTCGGATGTGCTATGAGATATAGAGATTCATTCCTTAACCGAACAACACGAATGTGGAGTGCTTTACCAAACTTAGTCCGTCCTCCCCATTACAATTTACAAAAATTTAAAACCAATGCACATCGGTATCTCCTCTTTTCTTCTCCTGAATCTCCTTAATGCTCGCGCTGTGTCCAAACACTGTAAGGGTATTCATAAGTCCTTTAGCGCGTGCTTATTACAAAAAAAAACACTTTTGCCGCCTCCTTCTCAATACTAGCAAACGTGGCTATGACATCACGTTGGGTCCTACCAATGATGTTAATATCGTCAGCGTATGCTAGTAGTTGTACCGATTTTTGGAAAATTGTTCCTCTGAAGTTGGCTTGTGAGTTTTGCACAATCCTCTCAAGAATCAGATTAAAGAAGTCACATGACAGCGCATCACCTTGCCAAAATCCTTTTTTGGTATCGAATGTGTCGGTGAGGTCGTTTCCGACCCTGATGGAGCAGCGAGAATTCTCTCTTATATGCCAATTAGCGTTCATAAAATCTAAGTTCATCGATGTGATGTCGTCGATTTGTGCGACTTGCCTATAGGTCTTCTATTAGAAGAGGTCTTACAGGCTCGATATAAGGAATTAAGAAAATTTCGATTAAATCACTAGTGTAAGATGAGAAGGGAGCAGACATACACAGATCTTATGAATTTTTTATTACTTACTTCTGGTCCTCTAATTTCAATTTATTCTGTTTTTTGTTGAATTGGGGCCATATTGTCCTCGATATGACGGACTTTGTTAGCCTTTTCCATTTGGAGTCGGCCTTCTTCAGGAAGTATGAGTGTATTTGTCCCTTAACCGCGCCTAGCGGGATACGGACCCTTAACGCAAGTGAGCCGTGGCTGAGCTGGCCAGCTCGTCTGCACGCTCGTTCCCTTCAATTTCACTGTGTCCTGGAACCCGGAGAAATGTGACTCTGAAGCGTTTGCCAAGGTGGGCAAGTTCGTTCCGGCATTCCAGTACCAGTTTGGAGGATATGGTAGCCGAGTTGATGGCCTATATGGCCGATTGGTTATCTATGAGCAATAATAGCAATATTTTGCATTTCCCTAGTGCCACGCCCCGTTAGTGTACAAGGCTCTCGGATTACCAGTAGATCTGCCTGGATTACGCGGGCAAAATCCGTTAAGCGATATGAAACTTTCGGTGATTCCGTGTAGACTCTGGACCCCACACCGCAGTTTCTGTCGGTGTAGACGACCGTGTCGAAATCTCTTACCACTTCGTTTCTCATCCACTGAACTCTGGTAGGAAGTTCTACGTGAAGCCTTTCTTGAAGCTTAGTATGTGTGTTTTGTAGTCTGTTGGAAACGTGACCACGCCATTTGGTAACGAGTCTAGGATACCACTGTGGACATATACGGCTTTGCATTCTAGCATCCTGACTCATTGAGTCTTACTGAGCTGCATAGAGCGGTATCTTTAATGTGTTGGTCGAGTGGCAAGAGACGCAATATTACAGTAAGGGCATCCGTTGGCGCCAAACTCAGCGCTCCCATGGTGCCTACACTGGCTGTTCTGTGCAGCTTTTTTCAGTTCTGTTAGGTTGTAGGCTTAACTAAATGCGGGCCACCATACTAGTGAGCCGTATGTGAGAATTGTACGTACCACTGCTGTGTACATCCACAAGGTCATCTTTGGTTTAAGTCCCAAATTTTTTCCAAAGGTTATGCTACAAGCATATAAGGCAACACACGCCTTTCTTACTCTATGTTCGATGTTGTGTTTCCAGTTAAGTTTTGGATCAAGCATGATACCCAAATATCCAAATACGCTGGAAGATAGTTTGAGCGGTTGGCCATTAAGACGGGGGTGGGTGAATCGGGTGTTTTGGTTTTGGTGGTGAATAGCACCAATTCCGTTTTGCTCGGGTTTACGCCGAGGCCAGAACCTTGCGGCCCATTTGCAAAGCTTGTCCAAAGCAGCTCCATTGATTTCACTCATCACGCGGGAGAATTTTCCTGACATCCTAGTATCACCACGACATCCGCATAAGCGACATCTTTGACCCGTTGCTCGTCTTGTTTAACTAGAATTTTATTCAAGACCATTACCCAGAGTAGAGGAGAGGTGACGCCGCGCTGTGGAGTTCCTCTATGGGCAAATGTGGTGTGGCTATATTCCAATCTTTCCTGGACAATTCTCGTTCCGAGCAGAGAGACTATCCATTGGATAACAGATTCCTCTATACCCAGCTCGATCAGAGATGCAAGAATAGCTCCAGTGAGAACGTTGTTGAAAGCTCCCTCTATAACTAAGAAGGAGGCTACAGTGTGTTCCTTGTTGGGTAAGGATTTTTCGATTGTCCGCACTACCTCGTGGAGACCTGTTTCCGTTTATCTGCCCTTGAGGTAGTCGTGCTATGATTTGGATAGCGAAGATTCTTGTAGAAAACTTCGCATGATGATGTCTAAAATGTGCTGCAGAGCTTTTAGTACAAAGGAGGTTAGACTGATTGGATGGTTATGTCTGGAACGCGCTTAAGGCTTTTTAGCACAAAGGAGGTTAACTGATTGGTCTGAAGTTCTTCGAGCTCTCGTGTACGCGATTGCCTACCTTCGATATAAATACCACTCGAGCGCGTCTCCACGAGTAAGGAACGCGGTTTATTATTCAGCAGCTTCTGCAAATTGTCTCCAGTCATGGCACTGTAAGGTCTCGTGTTCTCTGCAGCATTATTGGCAGTATGCCGCTAGGTCCCGCAGATTTAAACGGAGAGAAGGTGTTAATAGCCAAGGAAATCTTTTCCTCGGAGATAATTGAATTGCTATTACTATGTGATGCCAGTTGGTACTGACCGAGATCTCCTAGGTTCCGTTTTTGTATCACTGCTTCCGGGAAAGTGTGTGTTTAACAAGAGTTTCAGGTTCTCCGCGGAAGATTCTGTCCACCATCCATCTGACCTTCTCAGAAAGAAAATGCTGGAGTGTTCCTTAGACAGAATTTAGCTTAGCCGAGGGTTTCAATGGAAGGCCAATAATCCATCAAGCCCTCCATTTTTTTTATGGCTTTCTTATACAGACTTAAGCAGTCGTTTTAAGGCTGCCAGAAGTTTTGTTTGTAGCAGTTATGGAAAATTGATGTTGGCTAACTACATGGATGTTTCAAAATGGTGGCTTCAATAAAGTTTTTTTTTTTTTATTAATTTTTCTATAACTTATGTGTCACATTGCATATATGAAACCGTGGTGGGTTCCGAAGTAAAATAACCGGGAGATCAAACTTTCAAATTTCCTAGAAAATGTGGTGGTATAACTGGCATAGATATTCAGTGATTTCAAAAACTCTAGTGGATAATTTACAGCTTCGTTGGCATAGCAAAATTTGCTGCCAAAATGGCTCTTTCTGGTTTTCTGGTTTTCTGGGTGCTTAAATCGGGGAATATGCGGTCAATGAGAGCGTTATTTTCATTTCGATAATGTCACAGCGGATGGATCTTCTAGCATTTTGATGCGTATGTCAGCGTTGAACGTAGAATGTTCGAAAGTGTTTGTCTCACATCACCAGGGTACCTCTGAATGGTTTGTGTTTTTTTTTCATACCATTGAGAGTTCTGTTCAACGCATTTTTCCCATAAAATAATTTCGCATTTTGTCAATTGGGAATTATAGTTTTCGCAGGAAATACATTTTGAATTTTCCACTGTTCCAGATTTAGTTTTGTGAAGAAGTGATTATCGTTCCTTCGAAATAAAACGAAATTTTTCAGTGATTCGTATAAGAAGCTATGGAGGTAAAATTTCAATTCCATTATGTTTTTTCTGGTCCAATGAAGTTGTTTAATGATAGCTTTAACTGCAGCCTTACTTCGAATATTCAGCGACAGCTGATGTGATGAAGGAACTGTTCTGGCTTCATGTAGAAAATTTGCTGGAATGTCAGATGATGTCACGGCCAATGCGATGTCATTATTTGATCGTATATGGGCGGGAATTAGCGAAATGGGAAATGAAGGGTTTTTCAATAAGAGCGCTACAAAAGCTTTTTTAATTGAAACAAAAACTGTTTTGGATAGCAATGAAATTCTTTATTCCGGTGAAAGTACGTTCGATGCCATTATGTATGGAACTCGATTTTCTTAGCACGTCCACAACAGGCGCGCTTGCAGAAGTCCAGATGCTGAACCCAATTTTCGGCGGTTTTCAAGCATAAATCGGCCGATAGTGCTGCAATTTCACGTTCGATATTCGTACGAAGTTCATCAATCGTCGCTGGCTTGTTGGCATAGACCATAGACTTGACGTAGCCCCACAGGAAATAGTGTAACGGCGTCAAATCGCACGACCGAGGCGGCCAACCGACTGGACCATTTCGTGAGATAACACGTTCTCCAAACTTGGTTTCCAATAAATTGATTGTGGCATTCGCTATGTGGCTTGTGGCTTGTGGCGCCGTCCTGTTGGAACCACATGTCCTCCAAGTCCATATCATCCAATTGCGGCCAAAAATATTCGGTTATCATTGAACGATAGCGATTCCCATTCATAGTAACGTGCCGGTCTTGATCACCATGGAAGAAGTACGGCCCAATGACGTCGCTGGCCTATAAACCACACCAAACCCTAATTTTTTCGGGATGCAATGTTGACTCATGGAGTACGTGTGGACTGTTGCCTGACCACTACCGCATACTTTGTTTCTTAACGAAGCCATTCAGCCAGAAATGAGCCTCATCGCTGAAGATGATTTTTCGATGAAAATCCGAATCATTTTCAAGATGTTGCTCAGCCCAATTCACGAACATGCGACGTAATTTTTTCGGGATGCAATGATGATTCATGGAGTACGTGTGGATTGTTGCCTGACCACTACCGCATATTTTGCTTATTGACGAAGCCATTCAGCCAGAAATGAGCCTCATCGCTGAAGATGATTTTTCGATGAAAATCCGAATCATTTTCAAGCTGTTGCTCAGCCCAATTCACGAACATACGACGCTTCTGGTGGTCAAGCGGCTTCAGTTCTTGCGTCAATTTAATCTTGTAAGGATGTAGGCCAAGATCTTTTCCCAAAATTCGCCACAACGACGTCACAGAGATGCCCAACGCTTGAGAACGACGTGTGAAGGACACATTTGGGCTTTCTTCAACTGAAGCCCCAGCGGCAGCAATATTCTCGACACTACGGGCACTTCTTCACTGGCACGGGAACATTTTGTACTGTGCCTGTGGATTCAAATTTTTCCACTAGACGCTCAATTGTTGATCTGCTATGGCGATTATGACGACCATAAATTGGACGTTGCGCTCTTAACGTTGAGGCCACTGACTCCGAGCTTCGGTTGTAAATTTTAATAATTTCGACTCGTCGTTGGATCGTGTATCTTTCCATCATGAAATGGCAAACTTTACTGATGAGAAACGTCAAAATAACGGCAAGAAATATGGCGTCGTTTGCGTCGTTTGCTGTCCCTGTCGCACTTTTGTAGCGTCCCTGTTGAAAAACCCGATATTTTACAAGTTCCACCTGGTGCATCGAAAAAAAAAAAACTTCGATACAAAAAAAAATGATTTATACAAGGCAGGGCATTGTAGTGCTACTGTTTTAATCTCATTCTTGACAGGATTTTGCAAAACTCCCGAGCCAACAACAGAGACACGACCTTCCATAAATCGGTGCAACTACTACCTAGTGGTTTCTCTGACGCGTTTGCTATTAAAGAGAAGGAATCGGCTGAAAATAAGGGTAAAACCAAGGATACACGAAATGAGACAACATCGACGCATTAGGCAGGACAGAACGTCACCATTTCCAGATAAAACTTTGAGGTAGCACGGGACATTGCCTACCTAGGCTCCGCTATTAAGTCTGACAACAATATCTCGTCAGAAATTGAACGAAGAATTACCCTTGCCAACCGCTATTTCTTCAAGCTAAGAAGGCAATTTAGTAGTAAGGCCCTCACTCGAACCTGTTCTATATAAGACCCTGATCATCTCAGTCCTGCTCTACGGTGCTGAAGCATGGACCGCCTCAAAAGCGGATGCAGAAATGCGTTGACGGGCTATGGAGACAAAGATTCAACCAAGAATTATACGGGCCGTACAGCGACATGCCGCTGGTCATGAAAATCCGCATTTGATGTTTAAGGTGGATAGAGCATGGCGAACGTATGGACACCAATACTCAGACAAGCAGAGCCTTCGATTCCCAGCTTGACTTTGGACGTAGTAAGAGAAGGCCTCGCCTAACTGGCATGCAATCAATCTTGACAAACTTGAAGTGTAAGACTTAAGGCAACTTGCTAAGAACTGAGCTAATTGGAGATTCAGGTTGATTGAGTCCCAGGTAAATTTCTTAATCCGTGTGTCAGTCAATTGCGTTCAAATTTTAGCCAGTGGATAAATTTTAACATTAGTATGGTGACTAGAGACGGGCTCAGTGGCGCGGTGGTTATTGCGATGAACTGCCGCGCAGAAGGTCTGGGTTTGATTCCCAGCAACACCTAAATGATTTTTCACTGGCCCTCCTCTCGTGACGATCTGACAAATCATCCGAGTAGAAATCATTGTCATGAAGAGCTTAGCCGTTCGGAGTCGGCATAAAACAGGAGGTCCCGCCATCGTGGTAAGAAGTACACACGCACACATGAATGGTTGTGAGAAGAAAGCTAGGCCCTGGGTACTAACGAGCCTGTTGCGCCATAAATTTATTTTTATTTTTTTTTTATGGTGACTAGAGACTTCAAAATCTTAATCTACCCAACAGCTCGCTAAAAATGTATCCAGTAGCTATCTTTTGACATTTGATATACCTACAGGTTGGGCAGAGATGGAAAGCACCTGCAGAAATATCAAAAAATCGCCAGTGGATAAAGTTTTACACCCATTTTAACGCAATTGACACACGACCTTACTGTAGCGCCTCATAATTAAGTCCAAGAATCAACGTGATTGTTCCAAATTAAATAGGAACTTCTTCGTCTCTGTACAAAAACTCATCTTTTCCCAATGAAACTTACTCCAGCCCACAGTTAAGTTAAACCTTTCATTTTTAAAAACGTTCCATGCCACCCCGACACATTGGCATCACTCACAAGAGCACCAAAGTCAATTTTCTGTCGACATCGTGGCTGAAAACCCAAAAGGGGTAGTGAGTACCTACAAAAAAAAAAAAAAAAAAAAACATCTGGAGAAGCCCCACTAGGGCTTAGGTGTAGGTACGTGCTGTGGCCATTACAAACGAAAAACAGATTCCAGTAGCATCAACCTAGCACTCGTAATCCCACCACCTATACCTAGAAATTCTGTTTCGTAACTTTTTCGAGTGCACACGATACGCCAACGCCAGTTGCCAACAGCTGGTTAAAGTTTCATCTGTGTGGAGGAAGACTTTTGGTCTGTGTTTGTATTTATTTATTATTTGTGTTAACCATTTTTTTTTCTTCATATATTGTTGTTGTTTGTTCTTGGATTTACTTTGAACATTCTTACAAAGTTGGGCCTGCGTTTGTATTCGAATGTGAATTTAATACAAAAACACACACACACACACACAGAGGAATGTATACCCACTCAGATGAGCTCCTCTTTGCAATATGAAGAGTGAAGACATCTCTCACGCGCACGCAGAGATTCCCTGCTACGAGAGGCGAATTCAAAAAGCACACAGCTACAGCGCATTGTAAAACGGACCCCCTTCTCCTTGCTGGGAAATATTGCCATCATTTGCACAAAATGTTTGGTGGCTAGCGGTAACCTATTGTTGAATAGGAAAATAATGGTGGAAAGCACCCTTCCACTCTCGATGGTGTCCTGCACGTCATGAGTGAGCGTGAGAGATTACACATTCGTGGATCTCTGCCTGTGGTGCTGCTATCGAATACCAAACACCTTAACAAATGTTTTCGCCATTTTCTTTGCGAAAAATTCTACGTCTACCGTTACTTCGATTTTAAAGCTGATAAAATCTTTTATCGGAAATCGTATTCGTATAGATTGGTGGTTGGACAAGGTATAACATCGCTTTCAGTCATATGGCTGCATTTGGACGTATACAGGGATACCTCGTATAGGTCCAAAGGAACTTTTGTTAGGGATTGTTGGATTTTGATTTATTTTTTGAGACCAAATTTTGCGGATATTCGCCAGAAAAAGTTGAGCTCACACAGGCTTACTATTGAGCACTTTTGCAAACACTTGCCGTTGGTAGTGTGATGGTTCTTTGAAACATGGTCGGTAAAAGGTTGTTCTACGGCAGTTACGCAATATAAAGGACTTTCCATTAGGGAAGCGAAAATAAAAACAATTTGTAAATGGAAATCCGAAATTATGAAGACCAACATCTTTTGTATGAGTTTATTCAGAAAAGCTAAGAGCTCCAAATATTCATCAGACTGGTATCAAGTCTTGAGAAAGGAATCACATTTCACTATGAAAGAGCATCCGGACGTGGTGAAGTGCAATAACACCCCCCAAAAAAGATGAATAGCCCCTCAATTCTGCTATTTTTTTTTTAGGCGCTCAATTCCTTTTCGAAATCCGAATAAACCCCGCCACCGTAAGGAATTAACTTTGCAGGTGTTATTGCCATTTGAATTTGGAATTGTATTCCAACTTGTTGTATGCAAAGGTAATAAGCGCCCACAAGCAAAAGGCATTAACAACTGCAGGGCTTATATCCATTTCCAAAAAGTAACACAAGCCCGCGTTGTCTATTTCTCTTTTTTTTTTCTGGAACTAAGCCATATGGAACCTAATTCCGGCGGGTTTATTGCACTCCACCTATAGACGTAACTTCTGTTAGTAGAAAAAAAAAACTGGACTTAGTCTACACAGGGCTCAAACCTCGTTTCTCCATTCATTTACACAAAACATGAGAATCGTAGACCTATTTGGGGAGACTCACTCTCCTGGTAGCTCCTCCAATCCTAGATGCTGAAATAATCTTATCTAGGCTCAAATGGCGTATAGATATTGAAAATTTTTCATCCTTGAGAGTAAACCAAGATCCAATTGAAGGTTATATATGACCACAAGACAGACGGTTGCCGTGTTATAAGAAAATGAGCGGTATTATGAAATAAAAACGCTGGTCTACGATACATAGCTGCGGTTGATATGCCATATATAGCCCTTGGTATGAAGGGCGTTAATATTGATGAAAACCATGTACATGATAACCGACGGATCCGGGCGGTGCATATGGCTGGCCGGTGCCTTGACATAATACCAAATTTATAGATTTGGCCTTATGACGGCCTTATGACGGCCTTATGTCACGGCACCGGCTGAACATCAGGTAGGCCTTGACATAATATCAAATTTATAGATTTGGCCTTATGACGGCCTTATGTCACGGCACTGGCTGAACATCAGGTAGGCCTTGACATAATACCAAATTTATAGATTTGGCCTTATGACGGCCTTATGTCACGGCACCGGCTGAACATCATGTAGGCCTTGAGATAATACCAAATTTATAGATTTGGCCTTATGACGGCCTTATGTCACGGCACCGGCTGAACATCAGGTAGGCCTTGACATAATACCAAATTTATAGATTTGGCCTTATGACGGCCTTATGTCACGGCACCGTCTGAACATCAGGTAGGCCTTGACATAATACCAAATTTATAGATTTGGCCTTATGACGGCCTTATGTCACGGCACCGGCTGAACATCAGGTAGGCCTTGACATAATACCAAATTTATAGATTTGGCCTTATGACGGCCTTATGTCACGGCACCGGCTGAACATCAGGTAGGCCTTGACATAATACCAAATTTATAGATTTGGCCTTATGACGGCCTTATGTCACGGCACCGTCTGAACATCAGGTAGGCCTTGACATAATACCAAATTTATAGATTTGGCCTTATGACGGCCTTATGTCACGGCACCGGCTGAACATCAGGTAGGCCTTGACATAATACCAAATTTATAGATTTGGCCTTATGACGGCCTTATGTCACGGCACCGGCTGAACAGCAGGTAGGGCACCAAGATCTGTCTAGAAGGTATGTTTATCCTACCATAGATCTTTCGCCAAACTGTACAATTTTTCGACTAGGAGCATGTTGCTGTACAGCTTGTATAGTTCTTGGTTTAATCTTCGTTACCAAAGCCTATCCTCCCGAATCTACAAAGGATTTTTCAACCGCTTTTGTTACAGTCTATGCTTCAGCGCCGTAGAGCAGGATCTCCTTAGAAGTTCTAGTGAGGGCTTTACTACTGAATTGCCTGAATAGCCCGAAGAAACAGCGGTTGGTAAAAGTAATTCTTCGCTTAATTTCTGACAAGATGTTGTTGTCAGAGTCCAAAGTCTTTTATTACCGCAAAGTTAAGCCTGTCAATGGTTAAGTTTTATCCAATTTGTCGAAGTTGTGTGTCCTTTTGTGTTGACAGCATATACTTAGTCGTACCGTCATTTACTGCTGAACCCATTTTCGCCCCTTCCTTCTCAATATTAGCAAACGTGGCTATGACATCTCGTTGAGTCCGTCAAATGACGTCAATATCGTCGGCGTATATTAGCAGTGGCACCAATTTTTGAAAGAATGTGCTTCTGGTATTGGCTAAGGGAATTTTGTACAATCCTCTCAAGAATTCACATGGCAGTGCATCGCCTTTCCTAAGTCCTTTTTTTTGTATAGAATGACTTCGGTTCTGTCGGTGAGGTCGTTTCCTACCCTGATGGAGCAGCGAGAATTCTCCATCATCATCCTGCACAAACGGACGAGTTTGGGCGGTATACCAAAACTAGGCATGGCTCTGTATAGTTCGTCTCTATAAATGCTGTCGTATGCGGCTTTAAAACCGATGAATAGGTCGTGGGTATCGATTAAAACTTCTTGGGTTTTCTCTAGGATCTGCTGAAGTGTGAAAATTTAATCGGTTGTGGACTTTTCTGGCCTAAAAACACACTGATAAGGGCCGATCAGGTTGTTGGTAAACAGTTTCCGGCGTTCACTTATTACGGCAGATAGGATTTTGTAGGCGATGTTGAGGAGACTTATCCCTCTTTAGGTGTCGCAGTTCAGACGGTATCCTCTTTGGTGGATCGTGCAAACGATACTGAAGTTCCATTCTTCAGGTATACTTTCTTGCACCCAGATTTGGCTTATGAGTTGGTGGATGTTACTTACCAAGCCATCTCCGCCGGCTTTATAAAGCCCACGAGGGAGGCCGTCGTTTCCGGCAGCCTTATCAAGCTTGAGTTTAGATATTGCTGTCCACACACAAGTCAGGTGGTTGGTAGTTTTCCCTATCATCGTTAACATTGAATGGTTCGTTCTGCCTGACAGCGGAATGATGTTCGCTATCGCCGTTTACCAGTCTGCAGAAGTGGTTCATCCATATCTTCGTCGACTTTGTCTCAATTACGATATTTCGTTGTTCATCTCGACAGGATTCTGTTCGAGCCTTGTATCCTTGGCTTTTACGTTTCACACTTTGGTAAAACTTGCGAACATCGTTCCTGGAGTGGAGCCTCTCTATATCCTCGATCGCGCGATTTTCTTCCTCTTTTTTCTTCTTTCTGAAAAGCCGGTGTTCTTCCCTTCTTCTCTGCCTATAGAGCTCAATGGCAGCTCTCGTCTTCACCTTCAGCTTAGCCTTGTAGGCCTCGTATTTGGCTACGAACATCTGTCGGCATTCCTCATCAAACGAGGGGATTCTTGCTGGTAGGCGCGAGAAACCTGGCACATCAGTTGCGGCTGATCTAATGGCTTGTTGGCATCGTTGCCATCGTTCTTCGACATTCGATGCTGGTGGTATGGTGTTAGTCGAGAGGTTAAGGGTTACGCGTTGCTCGAAGGTCTTGGTGGTCTCTTGCGATTGCAGTCTTTCGTTATTAAATTTTTTCACAGTATTTCTGGATTGTTGGTGCGTGTTGGATATCCGCATTCTAACCTTTGCTGCAAGGTCTGTTTGTGTAGGATGGCGATTGAGAATTCTGGCTGTTCCATCGGGTCGGAAACTAACATACCGACACATTCGATACAAAAAAAGGATTAAGGCAAGGCGATGCACTGTCATGTGATTTCTTTAATTAATTGTTGAGAGGATTGTGCAAAACTCAACGCCAGTGGCACAATTTTCCAAATATCAGTGCAACTACTAGCATACGCCGACGATATTGGCATCACTTAACGTGATGTCATAGCCCCGTTTGCTAGTATAGAGGATGAAGCGGTGAAAATGGGTTTAGCAGTTAATGAGGGGAAGACTAGTACATGCTATTGACACGAATGGACTAACAACATCGATGAATTGGACAGAAAGTCACCATTGACCGGTATAAGTTAGTGCGGGACTTTGTCTACCTCGGCTCCGCTACCAGCACTGGAAAAAAACATCTCGTCAGAAATTAAACGAAGAAATACTCTTGGCAACTATTTCTTCGGCTGTTTCATCTTGCCTGATGGCAATATAATAGTAAAGCCATCACTCGAACCACTCAGGAGATCCTATATAAGACTCTGACCATCCCAGTCCTGCTCTCTACCGCGCTGAAGCATGCATTTTGCCGTATCAAAAGGTGAAGAAATCCTTTGTCGATTTTAGAGGAAAATTCTGTGAAAAATCTGCGCTCCTATATGCGTTGACTGGTTATAGAGACTTAGATTCAACCAACAACTAAATGAGCTCTGCTGCGACATGCCTCTAATCAAAAAACTTCTTCTTGGACTTTCAAGGTGGCTAGGACATATAGAACGAATGGACACCAATACTCCGGCTCGCAGAGTCTTCGATTCCCAGCCTGAAGTCGGACTCAGTAGAGGAAGGCTTCGTCTTGAGTGGCGCGCACAAGTAGAAACCGACCTCAACCAACTTGGAGTTCGCATCTGGATAAGGACCGGTCTAATTGGAGAGGCACATTGGCTAAGGCCAAGTTCTTTCCGGACTGTAGCGCCACATAAGTAAGCATGTAAGTAAGTTAGTTAGGCAACAAGGAGTATTATATACTACCCTTGACGCCTTCTCCGGTAATTGATTTTAAAGACCGATTAGCTTACCTTTAAGGGCCCGAAAAGCAGTCAAAAAAAGTTTTCGCGGGGTATTAAGACGAAAATGTAAGCAAGAACTTTATAAGCTGTAAAGCGACATAGACCTTTGACTAAACAGAATCCGGAAAGGTTAAGCTGCACTTGAAATGCTTTTGTGCAACACATTCGGAATCGCATCCTGTCGCTGTTCTTTTCGAACGAAGAATTGGCGTTACTTTACTGGTGCGGCACATACCTGGATGATGGATATACATCCCCCTAGGCTAGCTGTAAACCTTGGCAAAAAAAAGGAATTTTACAGATATCTTGAAAATATCTTGACGCAATCTTATCGGATTTAAACGGATAATAGGCCAAGCGAATCGGGTGCCTGGCATTTTCATTGCTAAATACGCCATACAGCATAATCCGCTCACTGCAGCAGAGACAACAATTGGCCCGACTATAACAACGTGACCCAAAACCATTCAGAACGCGAACTAACCTATCTGAGAACGGGTTGGAGAAACTTCAACCAAAACAAACAATTGCCGCAACAGGTTCGTTAGAGCCCAGTCCCTTTGTCTGCACAATCATTCATGTCAACTATTGTACTACATCCACGATGACAGGACCTAACTCCATTTCGCTGCATTGCATCCGAATATCCTATTAGCATTACAACACGCAACTACATTCATTCAATCCCATCAACAAAACTCTAACTCAGGTGCCACCACCTACTAGTTCCTTTACAACATCAAATACTGCTCACATGCCAACAAAAAAAAAGGCTTGGCTTACACTCCTTGACAAAGTAAAGTACTTAAGCTCGCCTCAAGCACGTACCTATCTTCTACAGAGAAAAAAAAAAAAACAAAAAAACAAAACATCAACCAAAACCAGGATGTATATCTTTAAGATATAAAAGTCATCACTCTCTCATATCAATGATCCAACATACCTACTATTCGCCCCACGAAAACATCCTCCCGTACACAACGAGAAAATCGGTCTTCATTCTCTTTCAATACGCATAATGCGATGCGGTTCTACACAAGGAATTCGACTTTAGGTGAAAATCTGCGCACATACCGAACCATTCCCATTCCCATTCCCATTCACATTCAGTCAGGTTCCCCCTTTTCGAAAATCTACGCGGCCCTCACTTTTCATCATCTCTTGTTCGGATTCAAACTATCGCCACAAAAAGCATTCCGATTCAGACGCAAAAGGGAATCCTTTAACGGATTATCCTTTTGCTTTGTATACGAATGTTGGCAATTTTTGTATCGATTGGGGGAGTGCAACCGCACACATTTGCTCATTCTCAGGGGATGACTTAGAAAACGCGCGCACAAAAGGATGCGCGATATAAGATTGGCATGTGTTGGTGTGTGTGTGTAGAAACACAACAACAAAACTTAGGTGGATGGATGATGCATGCTTGTAAATCAGTCAGAAATCCTTAAAAATAAGAATTATCATCCTATGGGAATTCATAGAAATCCTTTCGATTGTTGTGTATCTCAAAAGAGGATTCTCTCGTGTCTGCAAGAAAGGGCCGAAAGCAGATTATGGAATTCACGTTATCTGTTGTTGTTGTTGTTTTTTTTTGTTTTTTTTTTTTATTTATTTTTGCTGGCGAATTTTAATCAAAATAAATAGACTTAAGTAATTGGGTTCATAGTGCTACTGGCGCAGAGGAGATCCTGATGATGATGATGATGATTATGATGATGAACTATTAAATGGGTTTCCATCTAGTTAATATACATTCGAGGAGATACAGTTCTCGCCTCTATACAAATTGGATTTTTGCTCTTCTATTGGCAGGATAAAGATATTTCAGAGTTTCACTCATGAATGCGATTTAATGAATTAAAATATTCATCTCGAGTTTGTGCAGCTAGCTCCCTGGAGGTTGGAGGTCAACCAGAAATGTTATACACAGCAGCAACTGTATTCAGAAAGTAACATGTAACTCTGCACAATAGCGGAATTTAAATTAAAGATTGCGAGCATTTAGATGATTGCTAAAACAACCAAAAAGAAATCTCTGGGATTAGATACAAACTATGAAGTTGTTTTCTGCATAGATACACTTAAGTTGTGAACAGGTAAACTGAATAAAGGGACCTTTAATGGGAACGCTGGAAATTTGTTTGGTTACAGTGGCCATGTTGTTGGTTGGATGTGGCAGAATGGTGGCGGATTATGATGGTTGTAAATCCAAGTGGTAACCATCAGGTACGAGTGTTGATACCCAGACGAAAAACATGTAAACCGCCAGGTCAGGATGGCACGGAATGAATTCTAGGCCTGCTGTGCCAGGCGAACCTAGATGAGGTGCTTCGATATATACGGACAACAGGTTGTGTAGGAATCTCAAGGGTAAGTCAGGCCCCTTGAATAGGGATGTTGTCGGATGAACCGAAAGCCCAATGTGGGTACTGATTACTGGTGGTCGCGTGTCCAACGGGTATCTAATAAAATGGAACTGGCCTTTCAGGTTGGGGGGTTATACTTTGGCATGAGGAATGTGGGAACATTAAACAGGTGCTAGCGAACAACAAGCGGAAGCCCTAAGCTAAACTGCTACAAAGCAGAAATTATCGCCAACCAGGGAATACAATACTATGGGCCGGGCAAAAAGAGAATGAAAAACTGTGACATTTACTACGGACCGTGTTATAGTGAGCAGAAACAGCTACTTTTCGGATGCTTCGGATAACTGCCAGACCTAGGCAAGAAGTCTTATGTTTCCAAGACATTAGCGAACGCAATGTAATAATTCGCAACAAGGCCAAATTCGCCAACATAAGCCTTATATGCGGTCACGCCCCAACGGAGGAAAAATATGATAGCTAAGGACTGCTTCTATGAGCTCCTTGACAAAACCTATGAGCGACTACCGACGTACGATGTTAAAATCGTGCTGCGAGATTTTAACGCAAAGGTAGGAAGTGAAGACATCTATAGCAGTATTGTCGGAAAACATAGCCTACACGACAACACGTCTGGTAACGGACTTGGGCTAATTGACTTCGCTACGGAACGAAATGCCACTATAGCCAGCATACGGTTTCCTCACCTCGATATCCATAAGTGGACATGGCGGTCTCCAGATCAATGAACGGCCAACCAAATTGATCACATTGCGATAGATAAGAGGCACGTATCCAGTATTTTGGAAGTCCGAACATTCCGAGGAGCTAACATCGACTCGGACATCTACCTTGTTGGTTGCACCCAAGGTAAGAATGCGGATATCCACCACGCCACAACAATCCAGAAATACTGTAAAAAAAATTAAAGTCGAAAGACTGCAATCGCAAGAGACCGCCAAGACCTTCGCGCAACGCGTATCCCTAAACCCCACGATTAACACCATACCACCAGCATCGAATGTAGAGGAAGTATTGCAACGATGGCAACAAGACATTAGATCAGCCGCAACTGATGTGCTAGGTTTCCCGCGCCCACCAGCAAGAATCCCCTCGTTTGATGGGGAATGCCGACAGATGTTCGCAGCCAAATACGAGGCCTACAAGGCTAAGCCGCAGGTGAAGACGAGAGCTGCCGTTGAGCTCTATAGGCAGAGAAGAAGGGAAGAACACCGGCTTTTCAGAAAGAAGAAAAAGAGCAAAAAAAAGCGTGCGATCGAGGATATAGAGAGGTACCACTCCAGGAACGATGTTCGCAAGTTTTACCAAAGTGTAAAACGTCAAGGCCAAGGATACAAGGCTCGAACCGAATCCTGTAGCGATGAACAAGGAAATATCGTAGTTGAGATTCAGTCGATGCTGAGGATATGGAAGAACCACTTCTGCAGACTGTTAAACGACGGTGACGAACAACATTCCGCTGTCAGGTAGAACGAACCATTCAATATCAGCAACGACTTCGAAAACTGCCAATTACCCGACCTGAGTGAAGTGACGATAGCAATATCTAAACTCAAGCCAAACAAGTCTTCTGGAAATGACGGCCTTCCCGCTGAGCCTTACAAAGCCGGCGGGGATGAGTTGGTAAGTAGAATCCGCCAACTCATAAGCCAAATCTTGTGGGATGAAAGTATGCCTGAAGAATAGAATCTCAGCATCATTTTCCTTATCCAGAAAAAGGAACCTCTGAACTGCATCGCCTACGAGATCATGTCTGCAGTAATATGTGAAAGCCTGAAACCGATTTCCAACAACCTGATCGGCCCTTATCAGTGTGGTTCTAGGACAGGGTCCAAATCGATACCCACCACCCAATCATGGATTGCAAAGCTGCATACGCCTTATTTATAGAGACGAACTGTACAGATCTAGTTTTGGTATACCGCCCAAACTCGTCCATTTGTTTAGGATGACGATGGAGAGTTCTTGCTGCTCTAGGACAGGGTCAAATCGATACCCACTACCCAATCATGGATTGCACAGCCGCATACGCCTTATTTATAGAGACGAACTATAGAGATCTAGTTTTGGTATACCGCCCAAACTCGTCCATTTGTTTAGGATGACGATGGAGAGTTCTTGCTGCTCTAGGACAGGGTCAAATCGATACCCACCACCCAATCATGGATTGCAAAGCCGCATACGCCTTATTTATAGAGACGAACTATGCAGATCTGGTTTTGGTATACCGCCCAAACTCGTCCATTTGTTTAGGATGACGATGGAGAGTTCTTGCTGCTCTAGGACAGGGTCCAAATCGATACCCACCACCCAGTCATGGATTGCAAAGCCGCATACGCCTTATTTATAGAGACGAACTATGCAGATCTAGTTTTGGTATACCGCCCAAACTCGTCCATTTGTTTAGGATGATGATGGAGAGTTCTTGCTGCTCGAGGTCGGAAACTATCAATCCGACATATTCGATACAAAAACGGATTTAGGCAAGGCGATGCGCTGTCGTGTGACTTCATCAATTTGATACTCGACAGGATTGTGTCAACACGAGAGGCACAATCTTCAAAAAATCGGTGCAACGAAAGGGTGATTTCTAGAGCGTAGTTTTTCAAAAGTTGAACAAAACTCTCAAATTTGCATCAGATATTCAAAATTTTTATTGTAATCAATAAGTAGGCCTTAGCCATTTACATTTTGATGACAATTTTGTGTAAATGTTGTCCGCGGCTCCGTTTCAAGTGGTCCACGCGGAAGGTCTAATTTTGCGTCACTTTTTCGAGCACTTTGGTCTGTATTCCACGAATTACGCGTTTCATGTTATCCTGTATGGCTTCAATCGTGTTTGGCTTGTCCACATAGACTAACGACTTTACATAACCCCACAAAAATCATCAGGAGTCGTTATATCGCATGATCTTGGCGGACAATTCGCAGGCTATTCCGAGAGATAAGCTGCTCACCTAATTCATCCTTCAACATTTCCATTGTTTCACGAGTTGTCTGGCATGTGGCACCGTCGCGTATCATGGCTCGTTATCGTTCGCCGTCGACGGTAACGTTTCTTGCAAGATCGTCTTTGAAGAAATATGGACCGATGATGCCATCAGGTCATTTCATTCCGGACTGAAACGACACATTAGTGAGTAATACCACGCTTGATCGTTTGGCAATGTCTTGAGATTTATTGATTGTGATTGTCAGGGCGAATGCGAGATGAATTGGAAATTGGATACTTAAACTCGAATGGCATATCGGTTCTGATGATTTGGATTCTCGGAATAATAACTTCCTCGCCGTTGAACTATCCTTTCAATACTCTCTCGTGCATCATGTTGCTCGTGGGTTTTGTGACCGCCAAACGCGTTCCGTTGCATAATTTTGGTTGATTGAGATTGCAAAGCATGATAACGACTGAACCAACCTTCAATTGTAAATTGTGCGTCAGCCACATCCAAAAAATTCAGTTGGATAGTTGGTTTGCTTCATCTTCGATTGTTAGAGAGTGGATACATTTTAAGGAATGCAGGGAACCAACGGATTTTGTTTTGAATTGTGCAGTTTAAGAGTGCAGTCATAGCTATCATGTAAAGTCTTCTTTCATTGCGGTTTTTTTTTTTTATAAATTCGATCCTTGTCGAGTTGGTGTCAAAGCAAAACTTATGAATTTCAAAACAGAATTATCCAAAAGTAGTTTAACTTAAGTCTTCGCAGGAAATCGTTTTTAAATTTTTGACTGCACAAGATTTATTTTCTGAAGTAATGTTTGTCATTCCACCGAAATGAAACGGAATTTTCCAATGATTCCTATAACCAGGTATGGAGGTAAAAAAGTTGTTCAATAGCAGCTATGATTGGACACTATCCTAGTCATCTTAAACGTCCAAAGCGGTGTTTTTTTTTTCGCCAGATCTACGTCTTCGGCCCTGGTAACTAGCGCTGATAACAAAGCTCGAATGCAGATCAATGATTGCTTACCAGCCTCCGAGTTGCAACGATTCTTTACCTGAATCAGCTGCCCGAAATGATTTGGCATCCCAACCAATACAGTTGTTCAATAGCAGCTATGATTGGACACATCCTAGTCACCTTAAACGTCCAAAGCGGTGTTTTTTTTTTCGCCAGATCTACGTCTTCGGTTCTGGTAACTAGCGCTGATAACAAAGCTCGAATGCAGATCAATGATTGCTTACCAGCCTCCGAGTTGCAACGATTCTTTACCTGAATCAGCTGCCCGAAATGATTTGGCATCCCAACCAATAAAGCCGTTGGGAGCAGCTGCATTAAATTTGCAATGACTTTCCTTGCATTCCTGACCAGCAATGATCATAGATAACTACCAACCCGTGAAGAGTCTCTGCCTGAGACACTGTTCGCTGCTTTTAGTTATCTAGACCAAGCGCTCTGGCATTCGCGATGGTTTGGTCTTTGAAACGGAGGTTCGCTCTGCCTTGTCTCCTCCAACCTGGGGGATGGGATTAGACGTTCCTCTTCGTTTGATCATATTATTGTCCATTCGCTCGATGTGGCCGAGCCAATGTAGTGAACGAGTTTAGGCTTTTTGGACTACATCCACATCTTGGTTCATCTCATAGAGTTCGCGGTTGTATCTTCTCCACCATTCGCCCTACTCATACACAGGACCAAAAGTCTGCCGAAGTATTTTGCTCTCGAAGGAGCTCAGTATCAGTTCTCCCTTCTGGCTTATCGTCCAGCACTTGCCATAAAGCAAAACTGGCAGGATAAGTGTTTTCTAAAGCACCCAACTCGTCTTTCGAGTTCGGGTTTCCAAGGGTTTCCTAGGGTAGTTCTGCGCCGGATTTCCATTAGGGTGCCATTCGTGAAGTTTATGTTTACTCCGAGGTTGGTGAATTTCAACCTCGAAATTGTTGCTATCTACAGTGACGTTTTGTCCTAGGCGGTGGACAGCTGCTTGTTTGTTTGTTGATAGCATGTGCTCAGTCTTGTCTTCATATACTTCAAGGCCAACGGATTTCACCTGTTCGTCAATCGTTGTGGACGCTTCTATCACGGCACGCTGGGAGCGACTGATGATGTCAATATTTGAAATTCGTTGGTCTTTTTTTAGGATTTTCCTCTGTGTGAAAATCTGGTCTATAGTCGATCTGCCGGGCCGGAAGCCGCACTGGTACGTGCCGATTAGTGTGTTGCAGAACGGTTTTAGACGTTCACACAGCACGTCGAATAGAATCTTGTATGCGATACATAGCAGCGATATGCCTCGATAGTTCAAGACAAGGGATCGCCCTTTTTTGCAGATGGGGCATATGGAGCTGATAGTCCAATCATCGGGTATGTTTTCTTCCACCCATCCTTGGTTGATGATTCGGTACATGATCCCTACCAAAACATCACCACCGTATTCAAAAAGCTACGCTGGTAAGCCAACAGAGCCTGCGGCTTTATTTTTCCTCAGCTATTTTATAGCTAGACCAACTTCTTGTATACTAGATGCTGGAACTAGTTCTTTATTGACTTCATTGACGTTCTCTTCCTGCCCCATCTCTCTCTGCACGATGCCCATTAAGCAGCTGCTGGAAAGGCTGCTTAAACGCATCTACTATTTCCTGCGCTTCAGTGACTAGGTTTCCTTCGCTGTCTCGGGGATCTTGCGTCCCGGTTTTATAGCCGGCAGCCAGTTCCTTGGGTATTTTTGTAAAAACTACGGATGATGTTACGATCGCGCGACTCCTCTATCTCTTTCAGCTGGGAATCTGCGTAAGCCCTCTTCTTTCTACCCAGGGTCTTCTTTTCCTCCCTTCTCCTGGCTCGATACTCTTCTTTCGCTGCCCTTGCTTTGAGCCGCAGTGCTTTCTTGTGTGCAATTTCTCCCTTCTCCTGGCTCGACACTCTTCTCTCACTGCCCTTGCTTTGCGCTGCAGTGCTATTTGTGTGCATCTTCTGTCAACTTTTTTTGTATACGCATTCATCATCATACCACGGGCTTCTTCTCGGGGGTGGCTGGTACCCTACCGTGGATTCGGCTACCTCCTTGATGATGTCGCGACACTTGCACCACCGATTGTTGGCGGCTCTAGTAGGTGAGTGCACAGTTAAAAGGTTCGTACTCAGGCGCTCACTGTAGGCTCTGGCTACTCCAGGTCTGCTTAAGTGTCCAACGTCTAATTTCTTCATCTAGACAGTTCGCAGCTTCTTCTCGTTGGACAGTCGAGCTCTGAATTTAGGCGCGACAAGAAATTGGTCAGAGTCGACATTTGCCCTAAGAATGTGTGTACGTCGGTGATTTTGGATGCGTGACTCGCATCGATTAGCCCTTGGTCGATTTGGTTGGCGGATTGACCGTCTGGGCAGTGCCAAGTGGGTGTGCGCATCCTTAGCCTTATGAACCTAGTGCTGTTTATCAACGTATTACGAGCTGCTGCGAAATCTATTTTTCGGTAGCCGTTATCTGTTGTCATTTCGTGGATTCTGTGCTTACCAACTAAACCCCCAAAGATGTTTTCCTTTCCGGCTTGAGTATTGAAATCCTCGAGTACAACTTTTACATCAAACTACGGAAAGGTTCGTAGGCTGCATCCAGGAGGTTATAAAACTCCACCTTGATGGGATATTTAGCCTCGTCGGTAGGGGCGTTAGCACATATTAGGCTTATGTCTTGGAGCTCAGCTTTGATACGGATCACAGAAAGGCGATCAATTATCGGCTTGAAGTCAATGACTTTTGTTCTAAGCCGATTTCCAACGACGAATCCGCATCCTTATATATGAAATTTCTTGTTGCAGTTGTAGTAAATGTCGCAATTTTTTTCTCTTCCATAAGCCCGATCCTATCCATCGTATCTCCTGGATTTGCGGTTATTTCTGTCTTGTACCGCATAAGGACAGATTCAAGTTTTTGAGTAGCATCCGGGGTGTAGTGTTCGTTCATTCCAGGTACATACTTGTCATAGTCCATTGACGTTCCGGGTCTTGTTGCCACATGGGTAGTTTCATTATTTTAGGCTGGTCGCATCTCTCTCATAACTAATGGATTTTTCAATGGTCGGAAAGTTACTCCGACGGTACAAGCCACCAACACTTTTTCAAAACCCTGGCTCAGTATTGGAAATCTCCATAGACCTGGTGGTCACATATGTGGAAGCAGCATTTTGGGATATGAACGCTGACGTTGAACCATCGAGAGCTCCTCCGCCACCAACTCTTTTCCAACAGCCTAGCTCAGATTCGGAAGTCCCTATACACGGTGTTCACATATGTGGAAGCAGCATTTTGGGATATGAACGCTGACGTTGAACCATCGAGAGCTCCTCCGCCACCAACTCTTTTCCAACACCCTAGCTCAGATTCTGAAGCCCCTATACCCGGTGTTCACATATGTGGAAGCAGCATTTTGGGATATGAGCGCTGACGTTGAACCATTGAGAGCACCTCCGCCACCAACTCTTTTCCAACACCCTAGCTCAGATTCGGAAGCCCCTATACCCGGTGTTCACATATGTGGAAGCAGCATTTTGGGATATGAACGCTGACGTTGAACCATTGAGAGCTGCTCCGCCACCAACTCTTTTCCAACAGCCTAGCTCAGATTCGGAAGTCCCTATACACGGTGTTCACATATGTGGAAGCAGCATTTTGGGATATGAACGCTGACGTTGAACCATCGAGAGCTCCTCCGCCACCAACTCTTTTCCAACACCCTAGCTCAGATTCTGAAGCCCCTATACCCGGTGTTCACATATGTGGAAGCAGCATTTTGGGATATGAGCGCTGACGTTGAACCATTGAGAGCACCTCCGCCACCAACTCTTTTTCAAAACCGTGGCTCAGTATTGGAAATCTCCATAGACCTGGTGTTCACATATGTGGAAGCAGCATTTTGGGATATGAGCGCTGACGTTGAACCATTGAGAGCACCTCCGCCACCAACTCTTTTTCAAAACCCTGGCTCAGTATTGGAAATCTCCATAGACCTGGTGTTCACATATGTGGAAGCAGCATTTTGGGATATGAACGCTGACGCTGAACCATTGAGAGCTCCTCCGCCACCTACTCTTTTCCAACACCCTAGCTCAGATTCTGAAGCCCCTATACCCGGTGTTCACATATGTCGAAGCAGCATTTTGGGATATGAGCGCTGACGTTGAACCATTGAGAGCACCTCCGCCACCAACTCTTTTCCAACACCCTAGCTCAGATTCGGAAGCCCCTATACCCGGTGTTCACATATGTGGAAGCAGCATTTTGGGATATGAGCGCCGACGTTGAACCATTGAGAGCACCTCCGCCACCAACTCTTTTCCAACACCCTAGCTCAGATTCTGAAGCCCCTATACCCGGTGTTCACATATGTGGAAGCAGCATTTTGGGATATGAGCGCTGACGTTGAACCATTGAGAGCACCTCCGCCACCAACTCTTTTCCAACACCCTAGCTCAGATTCTGAAGCCCCTATACCCGGTGTTCACATATGTCGAAGCAGCATTTTGGGATATGAGCGCTGACGTTGAACCATTGAGAGCACCTCCGCCACCAACTCTTTTTCAAAACCCTGGCTCAGTATTGGAAATCTCCATAGACCTGGTGTTCACATATGTGGAAGCAGCATTTTGGGATATGAACGCTGACGCTGAACCATTGAGAGCTCCTCCGCCACCTACTCTTTTCCAACACCCTAGCTCAGATTCTGAAGCCCCTATACCCGGTGTTCACATATGTCGAAGCAGCATTTTGGGATATGAGCGCTGACGTTGAACCATTGAGAGCACCTCCGCCACCAACTCTTTTCCAACACCCTAGCTCAGATTCGGAAGCCCCTATACCCGGTGTTCACATATGTGGAAGCAGCATTTTGGGATATGAGCGCTGACGTTGAACCATTGAGAGCTCCTCCGACACCAACTCTTTTCCAACACCCTAGCTCAGATTCTGAAGCCCCTATACCCGGTGTTCACATATGTGGAAGCAGCATTTTGGGATATGAGCGCCGACGTTGAACCATTGAGAGCACCTCCGCCACCAACTCTTTTCCAACACCCTAGCTCAGATTCTGAAGCCCCTATACCCGGTGTTCACATATGTGGAAGCAGCATTTTGGGATATGAGCGCTGACGTTGAACCATTGAGAGCACCTCCGCCACCAACTCTTTTCCAACACCCTAGCTCAGATTCTGAAGCCCCTATATGTCGAACTTACCAGTTCCGTCTAACTGCAGGTGTAGGCGCCACCGATGACTCCATCTAGCGTATTCCTTCGCTGTCGCCTGCGAGTGAGTACCGAAGTGAGAGAAGAGGAGTGTTCCCTCTCTCGTTCGCTGCCACCAACGACCTTCCACCGGGGCCTGATACCTCATCTCCTGTCGAGGTACTAGGCACTCACCAGTCACCAGCGTGGTGGTGAAAGTAGGAGTTGATATTGAGTGGCTAGAGTGAGAACACTTGTGTTCTCATGTAATCGCATCATAACCCTTAAACACCCGCATGATGATCATGGATTCCCTACCGTCATCTCAATCCACATCGGATTTACGGCCGCGCAACAAACTCATATCCAAATATAAACTTGAAGCACATAAACAAGCTTCCAAACTAGAATCAACCGATATTCTCAAGCTTATGCATGATTCAACCTAATAAGCCGAGCATGAGCGTCGCGTCGCATGGTCTGCAGAACTTTATGAAAACTACACCGTTCGCTGGACTGTGCCTATTTTTGTATCCATCCTTCTAACAAAACATCGATCATTTTTGGAAAATTTAAATCGTTTCACACTTTTGAAGCTGTGGGCTTGCTTTGCATTCACGCTCTAAGTCGACGAACAAATTGTCGACGTGGCCCCAGTCGTATCGGATTTCGGGACTCCTAGTCCCTTTTATATTAGCACGCACACATCAGCTAAAACTATTTCGCAAGGCACTGAGGTGAAATTAATTGCTCGTCTCTTGCCTCGCAGAGTATCTCGAATTTCAGCGCTGACAAGGGACAGATAAATGTTTGCTTTTCACGGTATGTCGCGTCGTTCGACGATCCGAATCAGATCAGCGCATTTTTTTTTTTTTTTTTGCATCTTTTGCTATTTAAATTGGCTGTGTAGTTTGGACCTGCAATGGTTTTTTTTTCTGTTTCACAAATATGGAATTTTTTTTGTTGGTTTTTTTTTTTGTGAACTAAGCGGAGGACCCATGTTGCTAAAATTCGCTTTGAATCGATTCAGCTTGAGTGCGTATATTCACTTTTATCAGTTGCGATAGGTTGATGCTGCACTGCATTGCGAGACGAAGCGATGACTTAGTTGCTTCTAAGTACGACCAGTCAGTGGTGTTACGGGTAGATGGAATAACTTACGCAATGAGGTTTGAGGTTCTAGGTGTCGTTAACCTATCGCCGATGGTTGAATGATTCGCAATTGATTGGCTAGGAGTTTGAGGTTTTGAAATTGCCTCTCGCAAGCATTATACACACAACGCAAGCAAGCTATTCACTAGCAAAGCAAAAATCGCAGTGTTGGGAATATCACATGACATTTGGAGGCATGAGGATTGAGATTGTTGTTTACCTAGCGGTTTGGAAAGAGGGTACGTATAGGTACGGGAAATGGGTGTCGATGTGTGGTGTAATGCTAGCGTCAAACTAGACTGTTAAGAGTAACAAATCACTTTGGGTTTAGTCGAATGAGCTTGGTTCTGCGCTATGGGTATTTGTAAGCATATGAGCGGGGGGTAGACGATTAACAGAATTGACGCGTTCGTGGGTACCGTAATTAGCTTGACTTTTGGTTCCTCAAAATGTGTGGATACTTTGTGTGTTTTTCTGTCTTGCGGGAAAGAAACACGAATTTTGTGAGAGGCAAAAACTGTTGGGAAAAAAAAAATAATGAAGTGTGGACAGATAGGCTTACCGTTCTTCTGAGGGAACATGCTTCTTAGGTTTAGCTTGTTGGTGATATTATGGGTGCGAGTTTCCTCTATTGAGTTGATGGTCTGTATGGGAATAGAGTTATTTGAACACTACTTTGTGTCCGTTTTATGATTCTAAGCGATTTTCAGGGCCAATGATTCGATTCTTTTGCAGGTGTTAGGATTTTAATGGAATTTTCCAACACCACGATTTTAACCCGAATCTTCCTAAACGAATTTTTCAAACAAAAATTTAAGGCGCACTGTTATTAAAGGAGGGACTGATAGACTGCATTATTAGATTTTTAATAGAGGTCCTTGTTTTGTCTACAAGTCCTGTTGCCATATGGCACCGCCAGGAGCGATAGTGTACATTTTGCTTTCAATATGTAAAATTGATGTTAGCCAACCTTTTATATAAAATACGAGCTTATTTAGTAAAACGGAGAGAATTCATGTTGCTGTTTTTTTTTTTAAATATTTTATTGATTTCATTGGTTTTGAAAGTTTGGTATTTGAAATTACAAATCTGCAGTATGATAAGGCTTGAAACATCTGTCCCATATCACACATTGAACATGCAGTTCGAATCATCGAACTGCACAGGTCTCATGCCAAAGTCGTTTTTTTCCAAAGGAACTACCAGGGGATTTGTTTGGTCATAACGAAGTGTAGTTCCTAATGTCCCAGCTTGCGAACGACGTTTTTGACTTGTGGCACTGCTGTGTGATTTTGGCGGATCACCGAAATGTTTGCAGTAATAAATTGCGATGTCACGTTTGAATCGGAGTTGGGACATAGCCGGATCAACATGCCGATGAAGTTGCAATGCATTTTGGACGCACGCATTCATTAGCCATGTAAAAATGCAGCTCCACGACTTTTTGCCACGATATGCTATGCGGTACGTAGAAATATTCTGGTCGAATCGATCTATACCACTCATATACCGGGTTTTTCAACAGGGACGCTACAAAAGTTGAGCGACAGGCACGACGCCATATTTTTTGCCGCTCTTTTGACAGTTCTCTCCAGTAAGGTCTGCCATTTCATGATGGAAAGATATACAATCCAACAACGAGTCGAAATTATTAAAATTTACAACCGAAGCTCGGAGTCAGTGGCCTCAACGTTAAGAGCGCTACGTCCAATTTATGGTCGTCATAATCGTCCTAGCAGATCAACAATTGAGCGTCTAGTGGAAAAATTTGAATCCACAGGCACAGTACAAAATGTTCCCGTGCCAGTGAGACAAAGAAGTGCCCGTAGTGTCGAGAATATTGCTGCCGCTGAGGCTTCAGTTAAAGAAAGCCCACATGTGTCTCTCACACGTCGTTCTCAAGCGTTGGACATCTCTGTGACGTCATTGTGGCGAATTTTGCGAAAAGATCTTAGCCTACATCCTTACAAGATTAAATTGACGAAAGAACTGAAGCCGCTTGACCACCAGACGCGTCGCATGTTCGTGAATTGGGCTGAGGAACATCTTGAAAATGATTCGGATTTTCATCGAAAAATCATCTTCAGCGATGAGGCTCATTTCTGTCTGAATGGCTTCGTCAATAAACGAAATAGCGGTATTGGTCGGGCAGCAATCCACACGTACTCCATGAGTCATCACTGCATCCCGAAAAAATTACGTCGCATGTTCGTGAATTGGGCTGAGGAACATCTTGAAAATATTCGGATTTTCATCGAAAAATCATCTTAGGGCTCGATGAAGCTCATTTCTGGCTGAATGGCTTCATCAATAAAAAAATAGCGGTATTGGTCAGGCAGCAATCCACACGTACTCCATGGTTTATGTCCCGGCGGCGTCATTGGGCCGTACTACTTCCGTGATGATCAAGACCGGCACGTTACTGTGAATAGGAATCGCTACCGTTGAATGACAACCGAATATTTTTGGCCCCAATTGGATGCTATGGACTTGGAGGACATGTGGTTCCAACAGGACGGCGCCACAAGCGCCACAGCGAATGCCACAATCAATTTATTGGAAACCAAGTTTGGAGAACGTGTTATCGCACGAAATGGTCCAGTCGCTTGGCCTCCTCGGTCGTGCGATTTGACGCCGTTACACTATTTCCTGTGGGGCTACGTCAAGTCTATGGTCTACGCCAACAAGCCAGCGACGATCGATGAACTTCGTACGAATATCGAACGTGAAATTGCAGCAGTACCGGCCGATTTATGCTTTAAAACCGTCGAAAATTGGGTTCAGCGTCTGGACTTCTGCAAGCGTGGCCGTGGTGGCCAAACAAAAAAAATTGAGGTCCATACATAATGGCATCGAACGTTCTTTCACAGGAATATAGAATTTCACTGATATCCAAAACGGTTTTGGTTTTATTAAAAAAAACGTTTGTAGCACTCTTATTGAAAAACCCTTTATAAGCTCAAGGAACCAAGTTTTTCAAAGTTTTCTTGGTAAAAATTGTGTTACTTTTTTATAAATATTAGATAATAGGCCGAAAGGTATTAGAATTAAGTTGTTAGTGTTTAGTTTAGGGCGCCCGCATGGGGCAAGTAAGTTAGTTAAGTAGTTGATAAGTAGGCTAGTTTTTTTCATGAATTTTTGTCTAGCATGTAAGATAGTTTTAAGAAAAAATAAAATAAAAATTAATTTACAAAAAAAAACCCTTTATAAGCAGAAAACTAAAAACAGCACTGACAGTGTGGCTAATATTTTTCAAAGCTCACTCGTTCCTCGGCGTCTTGTTGTAACGATTGATGGCGTAGAGAAAAAAGTTACATATGGCAAAACCCAGTCGCTTCTTCTCCAAGATTTTGCACGCCTATAGGCATAAGATGAAATTAATTTCATTGAAAACCGAATTCCGCATCTCTGAAAATCAGAAGTAATCAGTTCTTATGAAATAGCAAAAATAAAAATACCATGGTTGACGGCAAAGTGTGCAGTTCTGCTAAAGGTACTGCCTCTACTATGTGGCGTTATATTTGTAGATAGACTTCTAAGGATTTCAATAAGTTTATTAAAACTTAGCAATTCAATGTAGAAGCACTAGAGTTTGGACTCTAAATTCTACACCCACGGATTCGCTTTTTCGAATCGCTTCTCCATTTAGCTCCATAAAATACCTTTGAAAAAAAAAATGGCAGGCACGATCGGTGGACGAAAAAGCAATTGTGAAAGCTACAAAGGATTAAATGCAAGGCGCATTCAAAGAGCAAATGGGGCTCCTAGTAGAGGTACCCAAAGCGGGATTTGGTGACGGCAACACGTCCAGAAGGTTTTTCAATCACCCAGAGTGTTCTTCTCGTATAACTGGGTTGATTTGATGACTCTCGCTTCAAAACTATTTTGGAAGTGATTTCAAGTGGATATAGAATTGATGCAGACAAACTTAAAATACCTTCTTCCACGATACCGGTAAGTTGTACATAGATCAGTACGGCTGGCATCGGAACTGTGTACGAGCATTCGATTACGACAGTGACTACCTCGGACTCGATGCCGTATTCAGTATCCCAAACGAACAAACTCAACTGGAGGAGTTCGACCAAGTGCGTTCTTTCGACTATCGAAGGACGAACTGGCCGCGCTTCGCCAGAGTTGTAAAGTGAGAATTACGTTTGAGCGAAATCAACCCTCCGACAATCAGCAATTCCACTGATAAGTTAAGCACAATCTTTAAAATAAGAGGAGAACTTCTTAATCTAAATTTTATACCGCACCGTGCCGAACTACCAATTTTATGCAACCAGTGCAACCTAAAGGAGCGTGAGGATGTTTTCCACTCGCGTACTAAAAGAATTTCGCTTCATTTTCTTTGGTGTATAGATGCTTGATTTAGACGAAGCAATGAGTATCCTTAATGGCGAAAGAGTTTGAGACCTTCTGTACAACTATACAGTAAACGCAATGCGGTACAGAAATTGTATAATAGATGAAAGCTTTTAACTTCAGCACATTAAGAATTGTCTTTGTTTTTTCTAATTTATACACTCAGAAAAAAGTATCCCATTAAATCGTCAATGGTGCGACCATTGGTTTCATAAGACGTGTTTTAATAATATTTTACTATTAAAATAATAGTTTTCTAATGAAGTCAAAGGTATATGGGTTATTATTACAATGGTTTTGAAACTATTATTATTAATAGGGTACAAGCTATTAATTTAATAGGAAATCCTATTTATTCAATAGTTCTTCACCATCAATATTTTTAAACGAATACTATTGTCCTATTAAAAAATACGATTGACTGCTTAATAGTACTGATACCATTAAAAAAATATCGCATCAATAGTGCGTCTCATTAGTTCAATATGACGGACCATTAGTTAAATAGTTTTTGATATTAAATTAATAACATTGATACTATTGTTTAAAATGAGGTATTCAGAAGTTATTTAACCAGATGAAACTATAGATTTAATAGGATTTGACTATTCAATATTAATAAAGCAGACTATTGTTTTAATAGTTTCATGTACTTAAACATATTTCATTCTAACAAAAATATTAATTTAATAGGATATACCATTTAATTAATGTGACAGTTCCTTAGGATAATAGTATTTGGTACTATTGTTGTACATATTAAACACACCATTAATTTCTTATGCAATACTATTAATTTGGCAATATTTTTACTTTTCATTGTTAATAATACGGACTATAGCTTTAATAGTTCCATGTATTTAAACATCTTCGATACCAAAAATATATAAAATTTAATAATGTATCCCATCAAATCAATGTGACAGTTCTTTATTACAATAGTATTTATTACCATTATTTAAAATATTATATGCACTATTACATTTATAAGCAAATAATCATTTGACAACTTTTCAATATCAATAAAACGGACTGTTGTTTTTATGGTTTCTTTTAGTAAAGTCATGTTAAACAATAATAAAATAGTCCTTTTTGTTTAATTTTTGCAAAATAGACAGTATGTTATGTGTTATGTGAACAATTTATTTAATATAAGAAATAAACTTAAAAAACAATACTCTTGTTAAGTAAATTCATTATTTCTCTTTAATTACTTCTTACATTAAAAAGCTATGGAAAATCGCTACTGATTTTATTAGGACAAACAACCTAATTTCTTTGAAAATTTTCAAATTTGATTCAAATTTTATTTTATTTTTCCCACACATTATGTGCATATAAAGGAATTCAATTAAATTTGCCTATCATTCTACCCAATTTCGAGGCAAATAAGTAGCAAATCAGATGAAATTGTTCAAACTAAATCGTAATTCACAATTTGCACATGAAAGAAGAAGCCAGCATTCAAAACAAATAAATAAATCAAATTTCCACAACTTCCCAGTTGCCAACATTTCTTCCATTTTCCGCCAATATCTGATTATAATTTAACATTTTGTTTTATAATTTTTGGCAACTTGTGCGAGTAAGGCAAATGCAGCATAAATAATTCAAAAAAGGATTGAATTAATTTTTTTTTTTAATCCGAATTCAGTCTTCTGATAATATGTTAGTCCTTAAAATCACGCATACCTAACGTGTTCCGGTCAATTTAACAAATTTTGGTGATTGTTTAATCTTAAATTATGGATTTTATTGTTGTTCTCCTGAAGAACGATACTCGTATGTAATTGAAATAATATTTAAGTTTACATTTGACAAAGTAAAGTGATGTGCATAAAGTTAACATAAAAAAGAAAACAGCTATGGAGGGTATGTATATAAATTTATTATATTTTTTCTTAATTAATTAGAGAAATAATTTAAAATAACGTTCAATAAATTAGGTAGAGTATTGGAGCATGAAAATAATATTTTTTTTTTTAACAAGATATTGCCTATCCCACAATCCCTAGTTTACCCACAGTGTGTCACAAGATACTTCGATAAAAATTACATTTCATGAAAATAACTTTAATAAGGGTATCAACAAATTTCACTGGGGAAAATGTGCTGATATAGTTAAAGTAACCAATTTTTAAATTCAATTCCAAATTAGGGTGCATCAGAAGTACTTAAAAATCCAATAAGACTTATTAGAAAAAACTGTAAAAAACGTAGATTTTCAAAAATCGAGGTGAGTACCATGTAGATATTTTTTTTTTTCAATTCCTAAAAAAAATGTTTGGTTATCTGTAAACATTTCCATTAATGGTACACATCCTTTGAATCTAATCTGATTCCTAATTGATTTAATAGTACATCCCTTGTTAGATGTAAGCTTACAGCGCCCGCTAAGGGCCATAATTTAGTTTAAGTAAATATGTTATTGATAAGTTAGATTTAAGCATTTTTGTCTAGTATTAAGTTAATATTTTAAGGAAATAAAAAATGAATTTAAAAGTATAGTACATCCCATAAAAATGCATTTCTTTTAAAATGAGTCCCATTGTTTTAATAGTATGTACTATTAACACCCTTAAAGTTATGGACTCATTCGAAGAGATTTTTTCCTATTAGTCCTATGAAAAAGAAAATTAAATTTTTTGTTTATTTATGTGAGTTAATTTTCAATATTCTTAATATTAAAAAACTTTAATGAAAAAAACTTAAGTTTTTACCATTTTTAATTTAAATAAAATCTAACAATCCTAAAAACAATTAAAGTCCTTTTTATGGATAGCACACAAATTTTAATTTTGTTTAAATAATTTTTTGTTAATTTGTTAATTAATTTTTGTTATTACTAGAACTATTTTTCCAAATGTATTTTTTAAATAGTATTGCAACCATGTAATTTATGTTATTTCGTTTTATCATAATATTTGCTTTAATGCAAAACAAATATAAATATTTAAATAAAAATATATTTGTTGTTCTAAATTCGTTATTTTGTTTGTTTTCTAATGATGGATTTTCAGATTGATCTTCGATAACATTGATTGATAATTGATATATTTAAGCTATCAGTTGTATAAAAAAAAACCATTAATATAATAGTATGATAGACAAGCATTAATAGTACTGTCCTATTATATTAAAAGTAAGTACTATAACTTTCAATAGGGAGAACCACTTGGATCAGTAGTTATCTCATTGGAACAATGGTTTAGTTGTTTTTTTTTTAATTGTATATAACTTTGTTTAAACTCGGTAATACTATTGTTGGTTCCCAACATAACTCAACACTCAACAGCAAAGACTCAACACTTAAATTCATTTTCACAAATTTTTGTAAACTTAAAATTCCCCCGAGCGCGACACATCTGACTTGTGGTTATGACGCATTTATGTATTGAGATAGTTTCCGGAATGCATGCAATTTATGCACTCAAAACAGAGGCTACGCATTGCCGGTAACTATCGTCAAGACATAGAACACTTGCCAAGAATGTTAATTAAAAAATTCAAATTTAATAATAAAAACTCGAAAGGGCTTGCGCACAACCGATAACGAAAACAAAACACGCGGAACTGTCAAATGTGTCAATGCGTTAGAATGCCAATACAGCCTCTCTTCTCCAACGTACAGCACCCACATTAAGAAGGTACATAGTTGGTGTCACCAACCAATTAGGCAAATTATAAAACCTTAATGTTAATGATGGACGAATACACTGGAGAAGGGAGGACTTTCCCACTCACACTAACACTGAGATAGTGGGGCATTGTTTAGAATATAAACAAAAGAGAGCAATGTTAATGTATAGTAGTATTGTTAGTGTTAGTAATAGAAAATTAGATTAAATACGTGTAAGGTCACTGACCAAAAATAAATAACAGCTGTTAATTGCATTCGGCTAGTACACATAAGAAAACGAGATTTCCTCGACGGTAACATAGCAGAATGCAAATGACTCTACCGAGATCACTGTAAGAGTTACATTCCAATAAATAGTCTTTATAACGTGAAATTCAAGCGTTTTCTTTGCCCATCATTCCCTTTAAAGGTGATAACGTGTCAATTCGCCAAATTGACCTCCTTTTGATCGGGATTGTCTGAGTCGCCTACTTAGACCAACAAAACTGTATTCTGTACTCCCCTAGTACAGAACAACTATTAAGACTATAGTTTGATCGAATAGTTTTTATAGTTTGTCCTATTATTATTTTAGTCAATACTATAAATTTTCAATAGTAACATCCTATTTGAATCAATAGTGATACCATTGAAATAATGGTTTATTTGCTTATTGTTTAATAATACGTACTTTTGTTTTAAATCTGTAATACCATTAAAATAATAGTATGAGAGAAAAGTTTTTATAGTACGTCGCTATTATTTTAATAGGAAATACTATAACTTTCAATGGGACCACTCACTTTAAATCAATAGTTATCTTATTAAAACAATGCTATTAAAACAATAGGATGATCCAATTGATTTAAAAGTTTGATCCTATTATGTATTAGTAAATAATATACATCTCAATAGGATGCACAGTTTTGAATTAATAGGAGTCTTATTGAATCAATAGTGTGTAAATTGTTAAATACGATTTAAATAATAGTATTTTGTTGTTGGTTCAATGGTATCCCTTTACATAAAATATGTTTTTAATCCTATTGAAAATAGTTGCATCACATTAATACAATGGTACAAACTATTAGCCTGTTAATAAGACAGACTATTGGAACAAAATTCTAACACTGTTGAATTTATAGTAAGATCGTACCATTATTGTTATAATTTAAAAATTATTATTTCAATAGTACGCATCCCATTGTATAATTTTAATAGTAAAAAACGATTGATCTAATCATAAATCCCATTATTTTCATAGTATTTTTCTTTGAGTGTGGCAAGTTCTAGGATTGGAATGCGGTTATGACTTTTCAGTTAGACCAAACGAACAATCGAGTCTACTAAAACAAAAATTTAACGACTTATTGGAGAAAACGGGCCGACGAATCTACGATACTTTAGTAAACGAAGCACAGTCATCGCAATACAGAGCTTACTATAGTCGATTGGAGCATCATTTACAGTCTAGGAAATATTATTTTGATCAGCAATTCCACTGATAAGATAAGCACAATCTTTAAAATAAGAGGAGAACTTCTTAATCTAAATTTTATATCGCACCGTGCCGAACTACCAATTTTATGCAACCAGTGCAACCTAAAGGAGCGTGAGGATGTTTTCCACTTCATCGCGAGATGTCCCGTACTAAAAGAATTTCGCTTCATTTTCTTTGGTGTACAGGTGCTTGATTTAGACGAAGCAATGAGTATCCTTAATGGCGAAAGAGGTTGGGACCTTCTGTACAACTATACAGTAAACGCAATGCGGTACAGAAATTGTATAATAGATGAAAGCTTTTAACCTCAGCACATTTAGAATTGTCTTTGTTTTTTCTAATTTATATGTGTAAAATCTAAAATTAAACAAAATAAAATAAATATCTAAGTAAATAATGTCATACTGGTAGACGGCTCAAAAGCCAAACCATAGAGACTAAGATTGTATGAAATATGAAATAAGAAAAAAATAAAAATAGTCGATTTAACTAGCTAACTAACATTCGCATTAATGTCTTAGATGAGTCAGAATTGAATTTATCACTTGACCAACCGACCCAAGACATACAACAATGCATAATAGACGCTTCAAGTCCTGATGAAATAATTGAAGAAGAGCTAATGGACCATTTGATGCTACCGATTGCCACTAGACTCAGGGAAATAAGTTCCATTCTGGCGGACGTGCCGATACTTGCTTCGAACAAAGAAACAACTTTCAAATGGTCAAATGATGTTGGGAGTGCTGGAATACCAATGCTTCCTGAAGCAAACTTCGATGACTGCCGTGGTATGCAGCCGCATGTGCTTTTCGATTGTTTTTTTGACGAGATGAGTTATTGGAACATATCAGCCATTGCTCAGCAAGATATGCCATAAAGAAAAATGGAAAACTAATTCAAGAATTTTCGATTCGTGAAATGCGGACTTTTATTGGCATTCTGATGTTGACTGGGTACAATTCGATTCCTAGTTATAAGGCCTATTGGATTAGCTCTGAAGATCTACGAAACGAGTTAATTTACAGGTCAATGCGGCGAGGGCGATTTGAACAGATTTTAAGTTAAGTTTCCAAATGGAAATAAGGACAAGCTGTGAAAGTTGCGCCCAATGACAGACCATTTGGAGGCAAATATGCTTAAAAAATTTCATCCCACAGAACAATTATCGTATGATGAAAGCATGATAGCTTACTATGGAAGACATGGTTGCAAGCAATTTATCAAAGGTAAGCCAATAAGATTTGGTTATAAAGTCTGGTCGCTGTGTACGCCCTCGGGGTACTTGGTAAATTTCGAAATTTACCAAAGAAAAAAATCCTCGTTCAAACCTGAAATATGAGGAAATGATTGATGAATTCCCGGAAAATATCAGAGGGCTGCCATTTTCATTTTATTTTGACAACTTGTTTATAGGTTTTCCACTTCTCACATATTTAACAGCCAGAGGATACAATGCAACAGGTACGATTCGTGAGAACCGTATTCCTCCAAGTTGTCCGATAGAACACAAAAAAAAACAAATTAAACAAATTGTCTCGTGGAATGTATAAATCTATAAAAATGTTAGAAACAGGTATAAGGTTAACAAAATGGGGCCGATAATTGTATTGTTTGCATTGCCTCAACTTGTTATGGTGCCTTGCCAACCTCAGCAGCATCTCGTTATTCCAAACAAAGTGGAAGGAAAGTGGATATTGTTCGACCATGTGCAATCACTGAGTACAACAAATATATGTGCGGTGTCGATCGTCTTGATCAAAATGTGAACAATCACAGAATTTCATACTTCCTCGGTATGCGGAGCTCGATTTTCACTTTGGTTTATTGACGTCGCTGTAAATAATACTTGGCAACTGCAACAAGGATTGAAGCTATTATCCCCAGTTGGAATTCAAACGATCGACCGCTGTGTATTATTGTACACACTACGGTGAACCACCAATTCAACCAGGGCCAAAGCGAAAACGACTTGAAGATGTTTTGACGAAAATCATTCGTTATGACAGAACTGACCATTTTGTAGGTCCACTCGACAAAAGAAGACGTTGCGCAGGTGATGATTGCAAAAGCGTTATGAGTACTTGCTGTATCAAATGCAACACTGGAGTTACAGGATTCGAATTTACTTCCTTCAAAAAAATACTTTTTAGAACCTCCCACTGGTTCAAATAAAACACTCAATCACGTTATAAAATATTTATTCCGTTCCTCTCGGGGGTACAAACTAGAATGACTCCTCATAATTTAATTCTATATTTCTTAACCTAAATATGCTGATCTGCACTTCCCATGCAGATCCATTATATCTTCATTGCCTGGGTCGGGTGTCGAGTAGGAATATCCTAGTCCGGTGCGGATACGCGGATACGCGTGTGCTACAATCGCAGCGCATGTGCTTCGCTTGCATTTTTGTTGTGCCAGACTGATATCCAGTCATACACAAAGTAAATGATTTTTGTTAACAACCAAAATAATTTTTTTATTAATAAAAATAATTGCAGATGCACTTTCTGAAATTTATTCGTGGTGTTCTATGTCTTTTTGTAATTTTCAGGGAATCCTAAACAAGTACCCTAGCAGTGCCAGCGTAGCCGTATGGTTACAGCACTGAAGCGGCCTTGCCTGTATAATCTGGACAGGTGAAACCGAAAAAAGTGCAAACTTGCACTTAAGGAAGTCTAACCTAAAATCCCTATAAGTTTGGTTGAAAAATTCGAACAAAATAATTACAGCACTAGCCGGGTTAACATATACCGACATAAAAGACGACGCACCCTTTTACTTGCTTTTTTTTTTTTTTTTGATTTTCCACCCTTTAAGCAGCAAATTTGCACAACTTAATGCAATTACATAATGACCGGGCTAACTAAAGACCGAACTAATTGAAGAGTCATGTTCGTTGACGCCCCGTTCATCTCGGACAGTATATAGCGAGCAAAACTTAGCTGGAATTAATTGGTCAGCCGGTTGTTTTGTGATGGCTTACCAGAAAACCAAAGAAGGATCCAATATCCGAAGTCATTTTCATAAGCATCGTGGAAAGGTTAAAATCCCAACTGGAGGCAGTAAGCTATTTGCTAAGCTCATTGGAGACGCTTGTTAGTTGTCGCCCATGTTCATCCCGGACTATAGCTTAACTTAAATAAGGAAGGACGTATGAACGGCATGATGTCCCATATACAAGGTGGTGCAAAAGTAATTCTCCTATCAGAAAATGCTATAAATTTTGCGATTGGCCCCTAATGTCAGTTCTGTTTTGACATTTGTGCAGTAAGCACACGCGGAATACACGTTAGTAAACAATGTTACGCTACACTGCTCCAGAACGCGGAATATTGGTGGACTATTTATTTGAGCAATAATCGGTCGGTGACTTTGGCACAACGTGAATTTCGTCGCAGATTTCCTAGCCGTCCAACGCCTACTGGTGAAACACTGCGACGTTTAGCCGCTCGCCTCGAAGAGACTGGCACAACACTAGATGCTGCCAGGCGTGGCAGACCCCGGAGTAGCCGTTCTGCAGAGAATATTGCTGCTGTAGCCGAAGATGTCATGGAAGCGCCGTCGACATCGACCAGACGACGTGCCACGCAAATGGGTATCAGTCGACGGTCTTTACAGCGAATTTTGGTACTAGATTTGAAGATGTTTCCGTACAAAGTCCAGACGGTGCATCAACTGTTAGCTGCTGACCGCCAATCGCGTCTAACATACGCTCAAGCCATCCTTAATTTTTCATCAAAAATAATCATGAGGGATGAGCCCCATTTCCATCTTAGCGGGTACGTAAATAAGAAAAACTTACGCTTCTGGGGCACTGAAAATCCGCGTGTAACCCACGAAGAGCCATTACACCCGCTCAAAGTCACTGTATGGTGTGCTGTTTTCGCTGGAGGAGTCATCGGACCTTTTTTCTTCGAAGACGTCGCGGGCCAAACGGTTACTGTGAATGGTGAGCGCTACAGAGCAATGACCGACGATTTCTTTTTGCCGCAACTTGATGAATTGGGATTGGAAAACATGTGGTTCCAACAGGACGGTGCAACGGCACACACTGCACGTGCCACAACCGATATGCTGAAGGATGCATTTCCCGGGCGCCTAATCTCCCGTTTTGGCGATTTGCACTGGCCAGCAACATCGCCTGATTTGACCGCTCCAGACTTATTTTTGTGGGGCTTTTTGAAGTCGCGGGTTTATGTCCACAAGCCTCAGACTCTTGCAGCTCTTAAAGACATTGACAGTGACATCACTGTACTTCGCACATGAATGCAACGAACTACAGACACATAACAGCACTGGCGACTGAGGCCATCGGCTGGGACAGATCAAGACATTTATACAACAGAGAGAGTCGGATAGATACATAGAAGGAGAGACATATAACATAAGCCTACGTGGCACAGAGGAGGAGACGGATATTGTCTCATATTATCGCACAGGTGGCCTCATATAAGCTGGCAATTTTCGTAGAAAACAAATGCTGCCGAAGCTGGGGCTTAAACCCGCAGCGCTTGGCTTAGCAGTCAACTACGCATTCCTCTGAGCCATGGCCACCTGCATCCTTAAAGACAATATCCGTCAAGAATGTGAGGACCTATCGCCGGAAGTTTTGGCCAAAGTGATGGAAAATGCCAAAAAAAAGGGCTCAAATGACAATCAACTGTGGCGGCGACATCATATTCTCGACTTGATGTAAAAACAAATTAAAAGACCAAATAAAAATAATCCATAGGAACAATCAAAGTTTTCCATTTTTTTTTTAAATTACAACCAAAAAACATCGGAAGGTTAATTTTGCGCCACCTTGTAGTAGCGGATAAACCGAAAGTCCAATAGCAACGCTCAATCTTATAGTGGATACTGATGTCATCGTATCCTAGGGCTATCTAATAAGTTGTGACGACCAGAATTATGTATATTAAGCGCGCTACGACACAGACCTGATAGTGTTTAAAACACACGTGGGCCCCCAACGGGCATTACAATGAGTCTATATTGGCCTAAGTGTACTGAAGAAGACGCATACCGATTACCTTCTCAACACATCAACCAAACCTAACCTAACCTATCGCGGCAACAATTTTTGGCTGGAAAATTTAAAAGTGATGACGTACTATTGCCGCGTATCCCAATGTTCCCGACAGATATGCCATTCGAGTTCAAACGTTTGCTATTCCCGGTGCGACCGGTGCTTTCGCAATGACTATCAACAAAACACAAGGACAATCGTTGCAAATGTGTGAATTAAGATTGGAAAATCCATGCTTCTCACATGGGCAGCTCAATGCGGCCTGCTAACACGTCAAAAAAACCGTCTGATTTATTCGTTTACGCATGGAAAAACAAAAAATACTGTAAATCCCATAGCACTTCAATAAATTTCGTCATAAATGAAAAAAAAAAAACCAATAAATTCAATTTTTGAGTCAAAACGAATTAAATATTCGTGTAATGAATATTTGTGCAACCGCCCGCAGGTTACATCTAGGAGAAAATAATTATTTTTCATCATCTGCTACATTTTTTGGAACTCTTATTCGTTTTTTTTTTGAATTACAGCCAAAAAACATCGAAAGGTTTTTTTTGCGCCACCTAGTCTACGCATGGATTTCCAGGCTGATTTCAGGAAGCCAACGACTGGTTGGATGAAGAAATAAGCTGTGGTACAAATGGAACGCCATTCAAATGTCCTTCCTTACTTAAGCGATCCGTGGTAAACCTAGGCTTCAGCCAAAATGCGGTAAAATATTCATTAACTGTATAACTCACACAAAACTTTGTTTGTATTAAAAAATCGAGTGCATCCTTATTGATAGCGCCTTTATTTTTCAAAATTTTACTCAATAAGGTAGATGCGACTACAAATCCATCCCTCTCCTGATGATAAAATCGCGTCGTAACGTCGGACTGTAAGCCTATACAAAAGCGCACAGCTTATGAGCACTCTTCCATTGAGCCTATTGTCGATGCCTGATGTATACCTCTGCCATACTTCGTAGAAACCTTGCATTTATTCCGTTAATTTTGTTAAAACATCAATAAACCAACAATAGGTAGTGCGGTACAAGCTATACGTACTACCTATATGCACGCGAATAACTGAACCATCCGTTTTTTTTTTTTTTTTTTTTTAATATCTCCTAATTGCAGCTGCAACATTTCGAATAATAGCAACGGTAAGTACCCAGCTGAATAAATCTTCCCACCACCCCTAACCTCCTTGTTCCACGCGAGAGAAATAATTATTTCAAAATAAAATAATGAAAAACGAAAACAAAACAGCGCAATAAAAAAAAAATTAAAAAAAACAGAAATTAAATATAAAAAAAAATACACAAAACAAAACAAAATATGTGTGTAGAAAAATGAGTGTATATTTAAATAATAACAACCTCATGAATAGCTTGGTGATGTGATGGGGCCTGGTGGGCCTGGTGGAGAGCGCCACAGTACCTACTGAACATACTCTCCTTTCTAGTGATGCTATTGCTGTTGTTGCTCGTTGGGAAAACTCGCTTCAATAAATCTAAAGAAAAATACATCCATCTCTTATCCATTTATTTTTCTAGCGAGTATACTTTTTTTTTAATAAATTTAAAAAACTGGAAACATATTCATAAGGGAGCAACAGCAGCATAAAAAAAAAAAAAAGAAAAACATGAAAAGCAAAAAAAAAAATAAACGGAACACAACGCAAGAAAAGGGAATTCTTGTACCAATAATAAAAAGTGAAATTTTAAAGGGTAACATCCACCACATCTTAAGGTTTTTTGTTGCTGTTTCCTTTCTTGAATTTTTCTTTACTATTTTTTCTGTAAACACACACTCATACATATTCACATAGAAACAGCTTTTGCATTGCGTTATGTCCTTAACATAAAAAAAAAAAAATAAAATAAAACATATCGCCTGGAGAAATGTACATTTGCACACGCACTTGGGAAAGGCAATCCGCACACGCGTGTAAACAGAAAATAACATTTTTTGTGTAAACACACCCCCTGGCATAGATCGCAACGTTCTGTCATGCGTATAATGGCGGCACGATGTAGTTTCGACCAGTCGAGGTGGTATTTGTGCACGCCTACTGGCGAACATTTTCGAATTTTCCAAGGGGAAATGGGCGGTACTGAGTGGCAATCGAATGCGATAGGGCGGGTCGTTTCCCCTCTGTGCGGCTGACAATTGGTCGGAAACGGGACAGTAGACGCCATTATTGAGCAACCGTTTCGAATTTCATTTCGAATCGGCTGTTGGTGTTAGAGAGTAGGTGGTGGCTGGCGAGAGCGATTCATGGATGGAATAGTAGTGAACTCGTGGGCGCATGATTTACACGTGGAGAAGACGAGCGACTATGCGTGGGTATCGTGTGTTGGGTGCACCACAAACTAAGGCGTGGAAATTGTGATTCACAATTTGGAATATTTTCACGTTTTCAGTGGCAAGAAAGAATATTCGGGAAAAGCATCCTTTTTCCTTAGGTAAGGTTTGTGCAGCGGATGCAGTTATTTAGACGAGCGCTGTTAATGCGTTGGCATTTGTGTTTCTTAAGACGAGTGCATCTTCATTTTAACTCAGCCCAAGTATTGATGTATTTTTTGATGGATTTTGGGCAGCTAAGCACTGGCCTTGAGAACTTAAGCTGCGAGCAACCCTTACCGAAAGGTGTGAGGGCAATTGACCTTTTAACAACGAAATACATATCTGGGTATGTTGGCTTATTTGGATTTGTGTGGATATACATGATGCTAACATAAACATACTTACTTACTTAAGTGGCGCTACAGTCCGGAATGAACGTGGACCTCAACCACCATGCCTCTCCAATTAGCCCCGTTCTTAGCTAACTACCTCCAGTTGCGCACTCCAAGTTGGTTGAGGTCGGTTTCTACTTTTGCGCGCCACTTGAGGCGAGGTCTTCTTCTACTGCGTCCGACGTCTGGCTGGGAATCGAAGACTCTGCGAGCCGGAGTATTGGTGTCCATTCGTTCTACATGTCCTAGCCATCATAAACGTATAATGCGGAGTTTTTTTTTTTTGACCAGGGGCATGTCGATGTACAGCTCGTATAGTTCTTGGTTGAATCTTCGTCTCCATAGCCCGTCAACGCAAACGGGACCGAAGATTTTGCAAAGAATTTTCCTCTCAAATCGACCAAGGATTTCTTCATCCGCTTTTGATACGTTCCATGCTTCAGCGCCGTAGAGCAGGACTGGGATGATCAGGGTCTTATGCAGGATCTCCTTAGTAGTTCGAGGGACGGCTATACTACTGAATTGCCTTCTTAGCCCGAAGAAACAGCGGTTGGCAAGAGTAATTCTTCGTTTAATTTCTGACAAGATGTTGTTGTCAGAGTTAATAGCGGAGCCGAGGTAGACAAAGTCCCGTACTACCTCAAAGTTATATCTGTCAATGGTGACGTTCTGTCCAATTCGTCGATGTTGTGTGTCCTTTCGTGTGGACAGCATATACATCGTCTTGCCCTCATTTACCTCGCATTTTTTGCCGCTTACTTCTCTATACTAGCAAACGTGGCAATGACATCACTTTGGGTTCTACCAATGATGTCAATATCGTCGGCGTATGCTAGTAGTTGCACAGATTTTTGGAAAATTGTACCTTTGGTGTTGGCTCGTGAGTTTTGCACAATCCTCTCAAGAATCAGATTGAAGAAGTCACATGACAGCGCATCCTTTTATGATATCGAATGTGTCGGTGAGGTCGTTTCCGATCCTGATGGAGCAGCGAGAATGCTCCATCGTCATCCTTCACAAACGGACGAGTTTGCGCCGTATACCAAAACTGGCCATGGCTCTGTATAGTTCGCCTCTATAAATGCTGTCGTATGCGGCTTTGAAATCGATGAATAGGTGGTGGGTATCGATTTGGACTTCTTGGGTTTTTTCCAGGATCTGCCGAAATGTGCTGGCCAGGAAAGTGCACAACCGATTAAATTTGGTTGTGCACTTTCCTGGCCTAAAACAACACTGATAAGGGCCGATCAGGATGTTGGTAAACAATTCACATATTACGGCCTATATAGGATATTGTAGGCGATGTTGAGTTTTCTTGTACCTCTGCAGTAGGCGCAGTTCAGAGCTTCTCATTTCTTATGGATCGGGCAAACGATGGTGAGGTTGCACTATTCAGGCATACTTTCTTCCGATTAGATTTGGCTTATGAGCTGGTGGATGTTTTTTTAACAAATCATCTCCGCCGGCAGCCTTATTAAGCTTGAGTTTAGATATTGTTATCCTTACTTCACTCAGATCGGGGGGTTGGCGATTTTCAATGTTGTTGCCAATAGTAAATCGTTCGTTTTGCATCACAGCGGAATGTTGTTCGTTTTCGCCGTATCCTCATCTTCCATATCCTCATCATCGACGGTTTCTCAACGGCAGAATTCTGTTCGTCCCTTGTATCTATGGCTTCGACGCTTTACAATTTGGTAAAACTTGCGAACACCGTTCCTAGAGTGTCAGCTCTCTCTCACCTCTCATCGAACTATGCGTTTCCCTTGATGCATATTGTTACAATGCGTTCGCTAATGTCTTGGAAACATAAGACTTCTTCCCTAAGGCTGGCACTTATAACAAATCCGCATCCGAATAGTCGCTGTTTCTGCTCACTATAACACGGTCCGTAGTAGATGTCACAGTTTTTCATCCTCGTTTTGCCCGGCCCATCCTATTGTATTTCCTGGATAGCAGTGATGTCTGCTTTGTAGCATTTTAGAGCTTCCGCTGGTTGTTCACTTGCATCACTCTTGTTGAATGTTCTCACATTCCAGGTGCAGATACGAACGTCGTTCTCTTTTTGTCGTTTAACAGGGCTGTCAACATTGAAATCAGTACTTTCCGATGCCATTGGTTGCTTCGTAAGTTTTTCCATGGTTGGGTAGTTAACCCAAACCGCAACCCCCAACCTGGAGGGCCAGTTCCAATTTATTTCATACCCCTAGGACACGGGGCCATCGGTATCTACTATGGGGTTGAGCGCTGCCGTTGGACTTTCGGTTCATCCGCCATCAGCTCTGTTCAAGGGGCCTGACGAACCCTTGAAATTCCTAGACAACCTGTTGTCCGAATATGTCGAATATGCAACTGAGCCAAGAGTGGTACGCTGCACATGCATTTAAAGTCTGACGAGCAAAATGTCGCAGACGCGACGTCAGCATTGCCTGGAACTGCAGGTGGCTGTTGTAATTGATGTGGGAATTGATGTTGCGCGTGTTGTTGGTTGATAAGACTTCGTGGGAATATATGTTGCGCGTGATGTCGCTTCGTTCATTAACTTAAACAACTTTCATTGTTGAATATACAGCACAGCCTGCAAAATACACAAACAATTATGTGTATACATACAGATTTTGGTTGTATTATCCAAACTCTTTGCTGTCAAAATGCAATTCGTATCGACAAATCTACAGCTAAATTCGTACCATTTTTACTGCTGTTTGATGTCATCTACACAACTTGTTTTGTGAAATATTTGCTCGAAAATAAGAAATACACATACACCAAAGAATTTAATTTGTTGTTTACTTTTTATTTTTATACATACAATTGACTTGGTGAACAAATTAGATGCTTGAGAGCTGCATGATGTCCTTGGAAATAAACTGCAGATGTCTTAAACCCTATCTGGACTGCTAAACTCGCTGAATACTGTGTTTAAAGTTTGTGTGGCAGTGACAGTGACAGTGACAGAATATGATACCTCCTTCTTTTAATAATTCATCCCAATATCCAACTACAGGCCAAGTTCACTCTCCGGGAATATCTTACAATTGTGCTCCGATCTAAGTAAACTTTATTTTGTAAGTCAAGGACCTAGTAAAATAAAAATCTGGTAAAATTAGATGATAAACAGCACCGAGATAAACAGACAGACAGAATAACATACTCATCAAGTCCTTAACTTACCTGGTAAAATCGACACAACATTCTTAGGTAACGAGAAATTGCCCACCCCTTCAAAAACGTCCACGTCCAAAATTTATTTATTAGCAGGAACAACGTATCCCATGGGAGGAATAAGATGATTTGTCAGATCATCACGAGACGAGGGCCAGTGAAAAACCATGAAGACTTGGAATCGAACCCAGACCTTCTGCGCGACACTTCGTCGCACTAACCATCGCGCCACTGGTCCCATCGAGTGTGCGAGTGTTGATAGCAAGACGAAAAACAGCAACACTATAAACAGCTTGGCCCGACTGGCACGAAACACCCGACCTGTTTTTCCAGGCGAACCTTGATGAGTTGCTTCGACATATTCGGACAACAGGTTGTCTAGGAATTTCAAGGACAAGTCAGGCCCCTTGAACGGAGATGGTGGCGGATGAACGGAAAGGCCAACGTCAGCGCTTAATCCCTTAGTGGGTAATGATGGCATCGTGTCCAAGGGGTATCTAATAAACTAGAACTGGCCCTCCAGGTTGGGGGTTGTGCTTTGGATTAACTACCCAATCATGGAAAAATCGAACGGTAAATCTAACATAGCAACCAAAAGCCTCGGAAAGGACTGATTTTATTGTTGACGACACGGCTAAACGAAAAAAGGACAACGACGTTCGTATCTGCACCTGGAATGTGAGAACATTAAACAGGAGAGGTGCAAGCGAACAACTAGCGGAAGCCCTAAACTGCTACAAAGCAGACATTACTGCCATCCAGGAAATACGGTGGGATGGGCCGGGCAAAAAGAGAATGAAAAACTGTGACATCTACTACGGACCGTGTTATAGTGAGCAGAAACAGCGACTATTCGGATGTGGATTTGTTATAAGTGCCAGACTTAGGCAAGAAGTCTTATGTTTCCAAGACATTAGCGAACACATTGTAACGATCCACATCAAGGCCAAATTCGCCAACATTAGCCTTATATGTGCTCACGCCCCAACGGAGGAAAAAGCTGATATAGCTAAGGACTGCTTCTATGAACTCCTTGACAAGACCTATGAGCGACTTCCCAAGTACGATGTTACAATCGTGCTGGGAGATTTTAACGCAAAGGTAGGAAGAGAAGACATCTTTAGCAGTATTGTCGGAAACCATAGCCTACACGACAACACGTCTGGTAACGGACTTAGGCTAATTGACTTCGCTACGAAACGAAACGCCAATATAGCCAGCACACGGTTTCCTCACCTCAATATTCATAAGGGGACATGGCGGGCTCCAGATTAACGAATGATCAATCAAATTGATCACATAGCGATAGACAAGAGGCATCCAGTATTTTGGATGTCCGAACCTTCCGAGGAGCTAACATCGACTCGGACCACTACCTTGTTGCAGCCAAGGTTAGAATGCGGATATCCACCATGCCACAACATATCAGAAATACTAAGGAAAAATTTAATATCGAATGACTGCAAATGCAAGAGACCGCCAATACCTTCGCGCGACGTATGTCCCTTAACTTCTCGAATAACACCATACCACCAGCATCGAATGTCGAATAACAATGGCACCGCTGCCAACAAACCATTAGATCAGCCGCAACTGATGTGCTAGGTTTCTCGCGCCCACCAGCAAGAATCCCCTCGTTTGATGAGGAATTCCGACAGATGCTCGCAGCCAAGAACGAGGCCTACAAGGCTAAGCTGCAAGTGTTGACGAGAGCTGCCGTTGAGCTCTATAGGCAGAGAAGAAGGGAAGGACACCAGCTTTTCAGAAAGAAGAAAAAAGAGCAAGAAAAGCGCGCGATCGAGGATATAGAGAGGTTCCACTCCAGGAAAGATGTTCTCAAGTTTTACCAAAGTGTAAAAGGTCAAAGCCAAGGATACAAGGCTCAAGCCGAATCCTGTCGGGATGAACTAGGAAATATCGTAGTTGAGACACGAGTCGATGTTGAGGATATGGAAGAACCACTTCTGCAGACTTTTAAACGGCGATGACGAACAACATTCCGCTGTCAGGCAGAACGAATATTGGCAACGCCTTCGAAAACTGCCAATTACCCGACCTGAGTGAAGTGACGATAGCAATATCTAAACTCAAGCCAAACAAGGCTTCTGGAAATGACGGCCTTCCGCTGAGCTTTACAAAGCCGGCGGAGATGACTTGGTAAGTAACATCCACCAACTCATAAGCCGAATCTGGTAGGAAGAAAGTATGCCTGAAGAATGGAACCTCAGCATCGTTTGTCCGATCCACAAAAAAAGGAGACCCTTTAACCTGCGCCAACTACAGAGGCATTAGTCTCCTCAACATCGCCTACAAAATTCTATCTGCCGTAATATGTGAACGCCTGAAACCGTTTACCAACAACCTGATCGGCCCTTATCAGCGTGGTTTAGGCCAGGAAAGTCCACAACCGATCAAATGCTTACACTTCGTCAGATCCTGGAAAAAACCCAAGAAGTCCAAATCGATACCCACCACCCATTCATCGATTTCAAAGACGCATACGACAGCATTTATAGAGACGAACTATACAGAGCCATGTCTAGTTTTGGTATACCGCCCAAACTCGTCCGTTTGTGTGGGATGGCGATGGAGAATTCTCGCTGCTCCATCAGCGTCGGAAACGACCTCACCGACAAATTCGATACCAAAAAAGGATTTGGGCAAGGCGATGCGCTGTCATGTGACTTCTTCAATCTGATTCTTGAGAGGATTGTGCAAAACTCACGAGCCAACACTAGAGGAACAATTTTCCAAAACGTGATGTCATAGCCACGTTTGCTTGTATAGAGAAAGAAGCGGCAAACATGGGTTTAGCAGTAAATGAGGGCAAGACGAAGTATATGCTGTCAACACGAAAGGACACACAACATCGACGAATTGGACAGAATGTCACCATTGACAGATATCACTTTGATTGAGTACGGGACTTTATCTATCTCGGCTCCGCTATTAACTCTGACAACAACATCTCGTCAGGAAATTAAATGAAGAATGACTCTTGCCAACCGCTGTTTTTCGGGCTAAGAAGGCAATTCAGTAGTAAAGCCCTCACTCCAACTACTAATGAGATCTTATATAAGACCCTGATCCTCCCAGTCCTGCTCTACGGCGCTGAAGCATGGACCGTCTCAAGAGCGGATAAAGAAATCCATAGTCGATTCGAGAGGAAAGTTCTCCAGAAAATTTTCCTTCCCGTTTGCGTTGACGGGCTATGGAGACGAAGATTCGACCAAGAACTATACGAACTATACGAGCTTTTCTATACGAGCTGTACTGGTGAAAAAACTCCGCATTGGAAGTTTAAGATGGCTAGGACATGTAGAACGAATTGACACCAATACTGCGGCTCGATTCCCAGCCAGACGTTGGACGCATTAGAGAAAGACCTCGCCTTAAGTGGATGGCAGTAATGTCTGCTTTTTAGCAGCTTAGGGCTTCCGCCAGTTGTTCGCTTGCACCTCTCCTGTTTAATGTTCTCACATTCCATGGTGCAGATACGAACGTCGCGTCGTTGTCCTTTTTTCGTTTAGCAGGTTCGACAACAATAAAATCAGTCCTTCCGAGGCTTCGTAACAAATAATTTTTTCCATGGGTTGACTACCCACACAACCCCCAACTTGTAGGGCCAGTTCCAATTTATTTGATACCCCTAGGACACGGGCCATCAGTATCTCCTATGGGATTGAGCGCTGCCGTTGGCTTTTCGGTTCATCCGTCACCATTTCTATTCAAGGGGCCTGACTAACCCTTGAAATTCCTAGACAACCTGTTGTCCGAATATATCGAAGCAGCTTGTCTAGGTTTGCACAGCAGGCCGGGTATTCATTCCGTGCCATTCTGACCTGACTGTTAGAAGTGTTGCTGTTTTTCGCCGTGTTATCAGCACTCGCGCTTATCGTTTAGGAAGTCAAATCCATTTGGATGAGACTAGTAACCGATGGTTACCACTTGGAGGTTAATAAACACTTGATGTGTAGTCAGAGTTAAAACCACTGGGCATTTCCAAGTTTAAGCCACTAAGAGTCTACCCTCGTTCTATAACACCCAACCACCATAGTTTTGTATGAACATTTCACAGAATTTCAGATCAATTTTATGGTGAGTATGACAATAATTTGGTTTGCACCTGTTCGCAAATTATATTTAATACTAGCTGTAACCCGGTGCGCTTCTCAACACTTTTATAACGAAAAAAAGGTTGAATACGTATACCTGTTACTGTATGTATAAATATTTTATTAAAATTTACTGTAATGCTCGGTGATAAACAATGTTTTTGGTGCGGCCATTTGGAGCGTAAACAAATAGATCTGTGGGTTTTCCCATTCGTGAACATGTGAAATAGAGTTGTACATGTGAGAAGCACGGCTTTTCCAAATTTAACCCGCAAACTTGAAGAGCCTGACCTAGAGCTTCTTTGATTTTTATTGCAAATGCAATGCAAACCGAACAGGAAACCATAATCGTTTGAAATCGAATGGCATATGGCATGGATATCATTGGGATTCGTGGCAGCAAGACATCTCTTCCTTTGTACTTTCCAGTTACGAAAAATTCAGGAAAATTTATTTGAGACGATGTAAGACTAATTTCAAATCACTTTCACAAAAATCGAATCCATCAGCTAATATCAATCAGCACAAATGAATGCATATATACTCACATATATTTCACATTCAAAATAAAATAAAAAAAAACTCCCAAAAATAATATAAAAACATATGAGAAGGCTACAATCCACGGTGCGGATCGTTTGATACCCTATCCCATCCCATCCTTTAAATGAATATTCCAAAAATGTTGGCTTTATGGCCATGAAATATAGAAAATGTCGTTCTCACAACATATTGTTCAGACGGTTTATCAAAATCTTCTATGGTTCGACCAAAAACAACGTTTTTGCCTGGTTATGCTATGAAGTAGTGTATACAAATGGTTTTTGCTTGAAAACGCCTCTTAAAAGTGGGCGTTGGTTAAAATAATTCATGGAAGAAATGTTTATATTACCATATCTAATAATTTTGTATCAACATTTTTTTCGAAATGTTTAAATTTGATCAAAAAACGTTTTTTTTTATTGAAAACGCCATCAAAAAGTGGGAGTGCCAAGAAACCTGCATATGTTGCTCAGACAATTTTTCAAAATTCCCTTCTGTTTGGCCGAAAATAACGTTTTTCTAAAAAGTGGGCGTGGCAGTGGGCGGATTTTGAAAATGTGTACACTTATTCGAACAGCATGTACCAGGATCACATGTACCAAATCTGATTATCCTAGCTCAAAATTTAAGGCCCAAAAACCGGTTACCTACAGACGGACGGAAGGAGAGACAGGCATACATGGCTGAATCGACTCAACTGGCAATTCTGCGTCGATCCATTTACTTCCAGGTATACCTAGCTAAATTATTTCTCTATATTACAAACTATGTATCAAAATTAATATACCCCTGTTGGATAGGGTATAATGAGCGATTTCCGGGGGATTTTGGGTTGTAAGAATTTTGAATTTACGGGATTTCGTATTTACGGGACCTTGGGTTTTCAGGATGTTGGAAGTTTTAGAATTTTCTTGGGTAAGGGATTTTGGGTTTTCGGTATTTTAAGTTTTTGGGATAAAGAAATTTTGGATTTTCGTGATTTTGAGTTATTTTGTTGGGTTTGGATTTTTTTTAATTTTGGGTTTTTGGGATTTTGAGATTTTGGATTTTTGGGATTTTAAGTTTTTTGGTTTTCCGGATTTTGGATTTTTGGGATTTTGGGTTTTCATTATTTTAAGTTTTTGCGGTTTCGGAATTTTGAGATATTATGTGTTTTTGGTGATTTTGGAATTTCGGGATTTCCGATTTTCGAGATTGTGGATTTTTGGGAATCAGGATTTTGGATTTTCGAGATTTTGGATTGACGGGACTTTGGTTTTTCAGGATTTTGGGTTTTTGGAATTTAAGTTTCCGGGATTTTGATATTTGGGTTTTCGGGATATTTGATTGTCAGTATTTTGGAAGTTTTGGGTTTTTTTTTGGTTTTTGGGATTGCGGGTTTTAAATTTTTTTAGTTTTTGGCATTTCGGGATTTTTAGATTTTAGTGACTTCGGGTTTTCAGGTGTTTTTTCACGAGATTTTGGATTTTCGGGGCTTTTGATTTTTGGGATTTTTGGTTTTCTGGATTTCGGGTTTTCGGTAATTTAGATTCTTGGGATTTTGGGTTTTCGGGATATTTGATTTTCAGTATTTTGGAAGTTTTCGGGATTTTGGGGTTTTGATATTTGGGTTTTCGGAATATTTTGTTGTCAGTATTTTGGATGTTTTGGGATTTTTTTAGTTTTTGGGATTGCGGGTTTCCAATATTTTTGTTTTTGGCATTTCGGAATTTTAAGATGTTAGCGATTTCGGATTTTCGGGTTTTTTTTCACGAGATTTTGAGATTTTGGATTTTCGGGGCTTTTGATTTTTGGGATTTTTGGTTTTCTGGATTTTGAGTTTTCGGTAATTTGGATTCTTGAGAATTTGGGTTTTTGATATTTGGGTTTTCGGGTTTTCGGGATATTTGATTTTCAGTATTTTGGAAGTTTTCGGGATTTTGGGATTTTGGATACTTGGGTTTTCGGGATATATGATTGTCAGTATTTTGGAAGTTTTGGTTTTTTTTTGGTTTTTGGGATTGCGGGTTTTCAATATTTTTAGTTTTTGGCAATTCGGGATTCTTAGGTGTTAGGGATTTCTGGTTTTTTTCTCGAGATTTTGTATTTTCGGGGCTTTTGATTTTTGGGATTTTTGATTTTCTGGATTTTGGGTTTTCGGTAATTTGGATTCTTGGGATTTTGGGTTTTTGAGATTTTGGGTTTTCGGGATATTTGATTTTCAGTATTTTGGAAGTTTTGGGTTTTGAGTTTTCAATAATTTAAACTTTTGCGATTTCGGGATTTGGATGTGTTGGTGGTTTTGGGTTTTTTGGGAATTTGGGTTTTCGGAATTTTCGACTTTCGAGATTTTGAGATTTTGGATTTTTGGGGATTTTGGGGTTTTTTGGAATGTAAGCTGTCGGTATTTTGGGTTTTCGGGATATTTGATTTTCAGGATTTTAGGCTTTCGAGATTTGGCGATTTTGGGTTTTCGGGATTTAGGGTATTTGGGATAATTGATTTTTAGTATTTGAAAACTTTGGGATTTTTTTTGGATTTCGGGTTTTTAATATCTTAAGTTTTTTTCGATTTCGGAATTTTTGACAATTTTTATTTTTGAGTTTTGGGTGTTCTGAATTTTGAATTTTTGGGATTTTAGGTATTCGGCATTATGGGTTTTCGAAATTTTTTAGGATTTGAGGTTTTCGGGACTTTAAATTTTTGGGCTTTCAGGATTTTTATACGATCAGGATTTTGGGTTTTTTTGGGACTAAAGTTTTCGGGATATGGGTATTTTGGATTATTGGAACTCTGAGGTTTTCTGGATATTTAATTTTCAGGTTTTCGGGCTTTCGAGATTTTTGGGTATATGAGTTTTTAGGGTTTTGAGTTTTTGGGTTTTTTGATTTTTGATTTTCGGGATTTTGGTTTTAGTTATTTTACGTTTTTTTCGGGGTTTTCCGGATATTTGATTTTCAGGATTTTGGGTTTTAGGGTTTTTTGGTTTTCGGGATTTTAAATTTTTTGACATTTTGGGTTTTTTTGATATTGGATTTTTAAGTTTTTGGTATTTCGGTACATACATATGACATAAACTACTCATATTAACAATTCATATGTACATATTCTGTTTCAAGACTGAGATGCTAACTTTTCCAATCCCACCGATTTTTGGTACGACAACTCAAAACCACAACCAATATGGCTGGACAAAATTTCAACAACCTCACTATTATCAAAGAGTATAGAACTTCATAGAGTATACATCGCAGCTAAACATTTTGTAGCCGTTCCAGACGCGGGCGGTAAGTGCGAAGGGGAAATTTCGTAGATCGTATGCGTCGCCAAGGGTGTTTTTTTAATTGCAGGGATAGCAGCAATGTGAACACTGGGGTATCAATATCTGTAGGCCACATAGAAAATATTCGTTGTGTGAGATGCGCACTCTATGTAGTTCTATACTCTTTGCTATTGATGACACCTGGTGGCAAATTGTAGTATCGACTAAGTATAAGAAATCATCAAGTGAATTTCTATATGTATTTACTGCAGAAAGATTAATTAAGCGATCGTTCTTCGAATGTGTGTGGAAAAAAATGCAAAAAATGTATCTTTCAGCTGATTTTGTGAACATCGATTACTACATATAGGGTCGTTTTGAACTTGTTTTTGTGTTTTTGTTTGTTTTACGTTTCAAACAATTTTTTCTAACACATATGTCGAATAATCAGATAATAAATTTACAAATTCAATTTATTTTTATTGCTATTAGTTACTTTTTACACACAAAATCCTTAATTTATTTACCTGAAAATTATCGCACTCCTTATGGAAATTCTTCACAAATAGCAGTGGCTCTCTAATTGTATAGCACTACATTCTCTTTTTTGACACTTGGTGTCGCATTTGACCTTTTGCAATCGTCAATAGTGTTCCAGTATTAAATTTTTACTTAATATTGGAGGTTATATGAATACATTGCCGGAAATGCCACGCCCCCTTGAGATATTGATGAAAAAAACTATAGCCTACTGCTCCTTCAGCTAGGTTAAGTGGAATTTTGACAAAATCAGTATAGTGGTTTAGCCAGCTATAGACTTCATACAAACATACAAACAAACATACCGTCCATTTGTATATATAAGAAGCTAAATTGTATAACACTCGACATTTGCTTTTTATCACCAGGTGTCGCATTTGTACTTTTATACTGGTTGTCTCAGATATTGGTGAAGCAGTCATCATGGTTGGATTGTGGATTGCATTATCGTAGTTAAACGTACAGATAAAGGTTCTAATATCAGATAAATTGTGTATACGATTTGACAAGTGGATGAGATTGAAAGGCGCCTCTACATGTGGAAAACATATTTATAAACAGCGTAATAGAATAGCGGGAATAAAATAGAAATTCTATCCATAATGGGTTGTCAAGTTAAAGACGAATCTGTAAACGCGGATTTACACCCATTTCACTTTGTCAACAATGTAAGCATTGAAATGGTATTTTATAAAATACAAATGTACTTTGTAAACATATGAAACATTGCGCGATTAAGCAATCAATTAAATATATAAACTGTGATTATAATTTGTAGATATTTTCAACACGCAATAACTCGAGTTGAGCCTTAAAAGTATGCAACATCCGATTTTTATTTTGTACCAGAGGCTCTAAATCCGTACTGGTTGGTGTATCTGTTACTTAACTGTTACCATGTTGTGTAGGCTTAATGCTGTGTGTACCATTGATAAAGTGTTACATATGTGGGGAAATCAAGTACAGCTATCACATCCGAAAATTGTGCTGTTTACAGTGAAAATGAAAAGAAAAACATATAAGAAGTCTACAATCAGCGGCGTGAATCATTGAATACCCTATCCTATCCCATCCTCGAATCAAACATCCCTAAAAAGTTGGAGTGGCTTAAAACCTTATGAGGATTGTACATCCAAATTAAAGTGTCAGAAAATGTTGTTCATTACAACGCGGTTTGTTATTATCGGGCCAAATCTAAGGGCGAAGACGCCGCAATAAATAAAGGGTTTTTTAATAAGAGCGCTACAAAAGTTTTTTTTTTAAATAAGTTTTGGGATTTTGTTGGTTTTCGGGATTGCTAGTTTTCAATATTTTTAGTTTTTGGCTTTGGTTTTCAGGTTTTTTTTCACGAGATTTTGGATTTTCGGGGCTTTTGATTTTTGGGATTTTTGGTTTTCTGGATTTTGGGTTTCCGGTAATTTAGATTCTTGGGATTTTGGGTTTTTGTGTTTTCGGGATATTTGATTTTCAGTATTTTGGAAGCTTTCGTGATTTTGGGATTTTGATATTTGGGTTTTCGGAATATTTTGTTGTCAGTATTTTGGATGTTTTGGGATTTTTTTAGTTTTTGGGATTGCGGGTTTTCAATATTTTTAGTTTTTGCATTTCGGAATTTTTAGATGTTAGCGATTTCGGGTTTTCGGGTTTTTTATCACGAGATTTTGAGATTTTGGATTTTCGGGGCTTTTGATTTTTGGTTTTCTGGATTTTGGGTTTTCGGTAATTTGGAATCTTGGGATTTTGGGTTTTTGAGATTTTGGGTTTTCGGGATATTTGATTTTCAGTATTTTGGAAGTTTTGGGATTTTGAGTTTTCAATAATTTAAACTTTTGCGATTTCGGGATTTGGATGTGTTGGTGGTTTTGGGTTTTTTGGGAATTTGGGTTTTCGGAATTTTCGACTTTCGAGATTTTGAGATTTTGGATTTTTGGGGATTTTGGGGTTTTTTGGAATGTAAGCTGTCGGTATTTTGGGTTTTCGGGATATTTGATTTTCAAGATTTTGGATTTTCGGGAATTATGTTATTTGGGATAATTGATTTTCAGTATTTGAAAACTTTGGGATTTTTTTTTGGATTTCGGTTTTTTAATATCTTAAGTTTTTTCGATTTCGGAATTTTTGACAATTTTTATTTTTGAGATTTTGGGTGCTCTGAATTTTGAATTTTTGGGATTTTAGGTATTCGGCATTTTGGTTTTTCGAAATTTTTAATTTTTTAGGATTTTAGGTTCTCGGGACTTTACATTTTTGGGCTTTCATGATTTTTATACGATCAGGATTTTGGGTTTTTGGGATTAAAGTTTTCGGGATTTGGGTATTTTGGATTATTGGGACTTTGAGGTTTTCTGGATATTTAATTTTCAGGATTTCGGGTTTTCGAGATTTTTGGGAATATGAGTTTTTAGGGTTTTTGGTTTTTTTATTTTTTCGTTTTTCGGGATTTGGGTTTTGGATAAAAACGGTTTTGGATATCAATGAAATTCTTTATTCCGGTGAAAGTACGTTCGATGCCATTATGTATGGAACCAGACGCTGAACCCAATTTGCGACGGTTTTCAAGCATAAATCGGGCGATACTGCTGCAATTTCACGTTCGATATTCGTACGAAGTTCATCAATCGTCGCTGGCTTGATGGCATAGACCAAAGACTTCACATAGCCCCACAGGAAATAGTCTAACGGCGTCAAATCGCACGACCGAGGTGGCCAACGAAGCGACTGAACCATTTCGTGAGATAACACGTTTTCCAAACTTGGTTTCCAATAAATTTATTCTGGCATTCGCTGTGTGGCTTGTGGCGCCGTCCTGTTGGAACCACATCTTTCTGCAGATACAGACCCGGAATTGAAAGTTAGTGCTCATGAAGCAATATTAACAAAAGTGCCAATTATAAAGAAGCAAAATAACGAGAAGAAATATATTGAGGTGTTCAAATATAATAAAAATCAATTTAGATCCCTTCTTAGTGAAAAATGAGGACAGATCAATTTCAATATCGACTTTAATGTTTTATCATTATCACTGCAACAAAATTTAATATATTGTGTAAATTAACAAACAAAAACAACCATAGCACATGATAATAATAAATGGTTTACCGATGAACTCAGAACCCTTAAATATAATAAAATAAACAGTTTTCGAAAGGCTAGTATATTTAATAGGCCAGTAGATTGGATTACTTACAGAAATATCCATAACACATACAAAAATAAACTCTATCTAACAAAAAGGAATTATATATGTAAAAAAATTCAATCAATATTCCTCACCCCAGCAGTTCATCATCCCAACAGTCCGTCCGTTGAAATGTATAATCAGCCTGTCAATACACCTAAAAACATCATCGAAACTAGTGTCCGACATTCAATGGAATAACTCCAAAAAACAGTGCACAGGGGCCTGTCTGGTTGACTTTGAGAAGGCCTTCGACACCGTATGGTTAGAGGGGCTTTTCTACAAGCTGACCAGACTGGGCATGCGTAAACCCATGCTATATATGATTTATGAAATGCTTATGGGAAAGAAGTTCGTTGTCAAATGTGGCAATGTAACTTCGAGTAAAGTCTTTGAAATTAAAAACGGTTTACAACAGGGGGCGGTTAACTCCCCGATATTGTTTAACATTTATACAAGTGATCTTGTAGGTTCCCTCAGTCACGCTATAGCGTACGCAGATGATCTAGTGGCGTACAGATCAGGTCCGAAAATCGAGGTCATCAACACACTTTTGCAACGTGACTTCGATCACATTAAGGGATATTGCGATGATTGGAAATTGAGGATCAATTTCCAAAAAACCGAAACAATTCTATTCAGGACCCCAGTGCAGAGGGCTTCTTACGATACCAGAAAAAAACTGGAAAAAACTGTGTATCCTGGGACAGCATGGACGGCCGTTGGCGGTGAGAAGTGAAGTCAAATACCTTGGCATCTGGCTTGACAAGTTTCTGTATTTTAATAAAAATGTGGATGCTTGTCTGGCCAGGGCTAGGGGGGCTTATGCTCTGACAAGAAGATTGTTTCATAGCAGTCAACTTGATTCAAGGGTGAAAGTCATTTGCTACATGGCCCTCATAAGGCCGATCATCGCTTACGGTTGTCCCGTGTGGTTCAATGTATCACCATCCTACATGGAAAGGATACGGCTGTTTGAGAGGCGTTGTCTCCGATCCTGCTTAGGATTGTACCGAACGCCGGACTCCGAGTACATAAAATATTATCGCAACGAGGTTCTATACAATGGGGCTCAGTTGAATAGAATTGACAATTTCCTAATTAAGGTGACTCGAAGGCACGCTTCAAGGGCGATGAGTAGCGACAACAGCCTGATATTCAGGGCTTATTACCCCAATGAAATGTACATGGAGAGTGCGCTCATGTCCGGCTTTATTCCACCAGAGGCATTCATTTATATCGATTCGTTAGGGTTAATACAAGACAGGAACGGTATCCCAGTTTTATACCATCGCTACCGTGACGCGCGGGACAAGCGGCTAGTCCGCGATGGGTACGTCGACAATGCTCCGGAGCTCCTCCGCTTTAGCACGGCGGTATCGGATCGCGATAGGACCGACGCTGAAAAGCAGCGCACCGAGTTTTGGTGGCTAAACGAGGAAAGTATTTCTGCAGTTCCTCAGGTCTTTGCGGACTTTTAGTCCACTCCTTAGTACTTAAGTAAATTAAATTTAGGTACAAGGTCTGGGGCTATGCTTATGCACCATATTTTATTTAATATGGTTGCATAAATGCTTGCAGGACCCAATGACGCAATCGGGATGGCAAACCCTCGGGGCATATGCAACGAGTGCTTGCCACCCCGATTATAACTAAGTTAGGTTTAAGTAGTTAAGCAGTCTTAAGTAGTGTTAGTTAGGTTTAACTAGTATTAAGTAGTTTAAGTTAGTTTTAGTCTAGATTAAGTTTTTATATAAAACAAAAAAATGGTTACTGTTCAAAGTTTTAATTTTTTCTTTGAAAAATCAATTAAATGTCTTTATATTAACAATAAGAAACAAATGACAAATTTAGGCTGAAAAGCAAAAGAAAAATGTTAGTTATAAGCTTACAGCGCCCGCTATGTGCCGATAAGTTAGATTAAGTAGATATGTTATTGATAAGTTAGATTTAAGCATTTTTGTCTAGTATTAAGTTAATATTTTAAGTAAATAAAAAATGAATTTAAAAGTAAAAAACACCTAAAAACATTAGTAACGTATCTTTCTGCCCACCAATATTCATATTTGGTGCCAACTGCGAACTTATCAGTGAAGTTATTAGACTTGCTGCAGTTGAGTGTAAAATTACAGATGTGAAGCATAAATTTGTAAATATGAGCTACCGGAAAACGGAGGTATTTGTAAATAACGCACAAATTCACTCGGTTATTATTGATAAATTACGCGGGACGGGTATAGGTGCATTTTCTTTTTCTCCTATGGAAACGAAACGGGTTTCGGTAATGCTAAAGGGCCTTGATGGTGATACATCTGCTAAGGTTATAGAACAAGCTATCAAAGCTGTTGTAGCATGCAGCTTGCTATATGAACCATGATTATGGTCTGCTACATCATGACATTTTTAAAATACTTTTAAAAAAACGATACACCCTGTTTAGCCGATACTATTCGTTAAAAGTTTAACGTGAATTTAGACTCACGATCGCAATCGGTGTAATGCATTGCACATGCTATAAGAGACCGATGTTACTTTTTCCGGTCTTTTTCTTTCTGACCGACGAACAGCGTGGAAGTGTGGTGACAAACGCAAAAAGATTAAGCATTTAAAAACTAGTGTCAGAGTACCAGAAAAACAGAAAAACATAAAATATTTCAATTGACGGAGCATCAACACTTTTCTCCGTACATATAGAGAATATTACATGAATACACTCATGTGTACTTATATGCATTTTAAAAGAAAACGAGGCACTTAATTAAGCTTTGATCGCTTCTCTGGTGAATTAAATAAACCCAGCGATCAAGCTTTTAATCTGACTATAAAGTCCAAGATTGAGGACCGATCGATAATTATACATAATTATACATATACCCACGAGCAGTTGCCCACACTTCCCCCCCCCCCACCACCTCCAGTGATGCAGAACACATAATCACGATAAGCAAAATAGCAAAACACATGCAGAGCAAGACACAACAACAAAAATCACCAAAACAAGTGCACCACCAGACACAACAATACATCAGCAACCAAAAAAAAATACCAACAAAATACAACAGGTACATTTTTTTGTTTACCTTTTTTTTTGCTTGCCCATGATCAGTGAAAAGTATCGATCACGGGAGCCCAATCAATGTAAAATAGTTCTAGTTATTTGCTTATAAAAAAATTGACTAAATAATTTGCTACCTATATGAAAAGTATGATAAAAGAAGTAAAACTTAAAAACCTAAGTAAAATACCTAAAATCTAAATTAAAAACAGATGAAAACTGAATATTAAACAACATATAAATCTACTAATATCAATCATAGATTCCATTTAAATCACAAACGAAAGACTTAAATTAGATATTGATTTCTAAGATAACTAATATCAATCAAAAAAAATTGAGAATACACATATTTTATATGCATACATATATACATTAGAGATAATACGAAATTTGTGATGATATATTTTTTTTTGAATTAAGATATATATTGAATAGTGTGATCCAAGTTAGTTAGATGCGCATTTAATTAATGGGGAATTAGAGTTTTTGTTCTTTAATAATTAGACGACTTTTGGCTAGGATAATGTTCCAAATAATATTGGAAAGAGATCGCTCTTTTGTTTGTATAAGAAGTTTATATATATGTATATACATATCTGCATAGAGAAATTAAATTAAAATGACATGAAGCCAGAATTTAATTATTTTAATTGTGATTTAATTTTTTTTGTGACTGAAAAATGATTTGAGTGAAATCTTAAAAATAAAGGTGAGATCAAAGTGAGGTAAAAAAAAGGTGAATTGTGTAATAAGTGAAAGGGGTTATCTACATAGAATTGGGAAGTAGGTGACATGGTGTGGCAGTCTCATAATAAGATTGTCATATGAGGTGGGAAATCCCAAATGATGGCAATAACATCTGTGCCATCGAATCAAAATAGGATATAGTGTGTGCAAGAAGAATCAAAAGTTTAAATTTATTTTGTGCCATGTTAGCTATCACACATTGATTCTTCAGAAGATCATAGCAGTGCAATACTTCTTTGTAGTTTTTATAAAATTTTAATTTAAGTCATCTGACTACTCCTTCTGGCACGATTTCTTTAATTTTGTGTGAGAAAATCCGCAGCAAGATCCCCGACCATTTCGGCGAGCTAAGCCGTGCTTAAGCCAGCGTGCCACCCTGCTGCGTCGTCCAGGACTTAACACCAGCTATGCTCTCGCATAGTTCGTCCACAGGCTCATTACACTGTATCCCCTAGCACTAAAATTGGTAAAATTACGCCTTTTTCCACAGCTAAATCAAAAGAAATGGGCGTTAAACTTAATATGTTTATTGTCCAATTAGAACTTGGTGAGTCCATTAAAGATTTAACTAGGATAAGATACTTACTAAACCAACGGGTTTACTGGGAAAAAAAATCAATAAAGCGGTAATTCGATGTTACAGGTGTCAAAGGTTCGGGCATTCCGGGCAATGTTGCGCCTACAATAGTAGATGCGTTCTGTGCGGCGGGGCTCATGATTCAGAAGCCTGTATCGCATCTTTTAAAATACTTAAAGACACAAACCAGGACACCCCTGCCTTAAAATGTGTTAGATAGATAGATAGATTGATTTTATTTCGTTAAATATACATTTGGTTTGTTATGGCACATTTTACAGAGATTTGATAAGATATATCTTTCTACTGAAACATTATTTATTCAATTGAAAATATAAAGGAGACAAAAATAGATAGTTTGGAGGAAACACGAAAAAAAACCTCCAATTTAAATACAAAAAAAAATAAATAAATAAATAAATAAACAAATAAAAAAAATAAACAAATAAACAATAAACAAATAAACAGATAAACAAATAAATAAATTAATAAAAAAAAAAAAAAAATAAATAAATAACTAAATAAATAACTAGATAAATAACTAAACAAACAAAAAATAAATAAATAACAAATAATTAAATAACAAATAAATAAATAGAAAATTTCAAAATATGTATACACATATATAAATGTTTAAACAAAATAATAAACTTATAAACAAATAAATCAACAAAAATCAGTCAAGTGGTATCACATATTTTGGTTTTGTTTTAATTCCAGAAGGGAATAAATATTTCACTCAAAGAGTGATAGATAAATAAATAAAGAATTTGATTAAATAAATAAATAATATAATTTGATTTAAATAAATAAATAAATAAGTAAATAAATAAATAATTAAGCAAACAAACACAATAAATAAATTAATGCATAAATAAATAAATAAAGTAATAGATAATAAAAACATTAATAGATAAATAAGTAAGAATATATTAGATGATTAAGAGCATTCAATAAATAAATAAATAACAAAAACAATTAATAATTAAAAAAAAACAACAAAAATTTGAATTACATGTTAATCGTGATTAAGTCATTAATAAGGGGGTTTTCAGTAAAACTACAGCGTTCTAGAAATTTAAGCCTTAGTTTAAGTATCCTATTTGAAATCAATTCAACATTTGCTTTACAATGAACATCTAGAGTTGAATGATGCCATGGCAAATTCATCATCATTTTCAGTAACTTGTTTTGAGATACTTGCAATTTTTGTATGTGGAATTTCGAACAATTACCCCATACCTGACATCCATATAGCAAAATAGCCTGAAAAATTACTTTTTGAATGATCATTTTATTTTCGATTGAAAGCAATGATTTTCTATTTATAAAAGGGTATAACATCTTAATTGCAATCCCAACCTTTTTAATTGTCCTGTAGATGTGTTCATTAAAAGTTAGTTTTGTGTCCAGATGTATTCCCAAATAACGAACGGATGGCTCCCACTTTATGATAGATCCATTGATCTGTAATTGACTATTTGGAAGAAAGCAGGGCTTTCTTTTTCGTGTGAAAAAGATAGCCTGCATTTTTCCTTCATTCAATTTAATCTTCCATTTGCTATAATAATTTTCCAATATTTTTATCGCATTTGTAAGGTTCCTCTCAATATTGAGAGCGAATAAATGAGAAGAAAATATGGCAGTGTCATCTGCAAAAATTGCAGTACGACATTCAGGCAAATTTGGAAAGTCTGATGTATACAGATTGTACAAAATTGGACCAAGAACTGAGCCTTGTGGCACACCCGAGTCGAAATATATCAGGTCAGAAACACCACTATTTACATGGACTTTGAAACAACGACGAGTAAGGAAACTTTGGACAATTTTACAAATGTATGGGGGGAAAGCGGAAATTTATCAATTTATATAGAAGGCCATCATGCCAAACAGTATCGAATGCTTTTTCTATGTCAAGAAGGACCATTCCAGTAGATCTGCCCACTGCACGATTTATCTTGACATGGTTACATATTCTAAGCACCTGGTGGGAAGAGTTGTGGTGAGGCCTGAATCCAAATTGTTCATTTGGATATAAACTATTATCACAGATATGTTTTGAGGTAGTCTCTTTGAGGACTTTTTCATAAATTTTGCTCAAATTACTGAGTAAACTTATTGGTCTGTAACTTTCAGGATTTTCAGCGGCCTTTCCAGCCTTTATTATAGGAACCACCTTAGCCAGTTTCCAGGTTTCAGGAAAATATTCCATTTTAAGGCAAGAGTTTATAAGGAATGTTATATATTGTATTCCAATTCGAGGGAGTTGCTTGATATATATATTTCTTATGAAATCAAGACCTCCTGTTTTTCGAATTTTTAAAGTATTGATAAAGAATGCAATGTCATCTTCGGTTATATAGATAGAAGAAGGTGTTTGGTTAGAACTGTCAACTAGAAAATTTTGAATAGTGTTGCTTACTGTGTTGTTCGTAACTTGGTCACCTAGGTTACTTGCTACAACATGATTATTTGCAAAAGTTAATGCCAGTGCATTTGCTTTCTCTATATCTGTGTAAAAGATGTTGACAGAATTTTTAAGGAACGGTAATTTTCTGTTTTTATTCCTAATTACCTTAACTATATTCCAAAAAGGCTTTCCGTTTTTCTCTAGGGTATTAAGTCTAGTATTCCATTCCTTGTTGCGATGTTCTGAGATAAGCTTGGAAATTTGGGTATTTAGATAGTTGACTTGATATCTAAAATAGGGCTGACGATATCTCTGCCAATCTCGTCTATACTTGTTTCTTTGCTTAATAAGTTCCAAAGCTTGAATTGGAAGTTTTGAAGAAAATTTTTTTTTAACAACTTTTGGTACAGATTTTTCAACAGCGTTTAAAATGTGTGTAGAAAAGTCATTTACGATAGAGTCGACGTCTTGTTTTGTAGAAATATTTTCTAAACTAGTTGGGACATTTCTCAGCCTTACATTTATTTCTTTTCGATAACAAGTCCAATTTGCTTTTTTGAAGTCTTGAACATATTCCAATTTGTTATCCCATGACCAGAGAAGACTGCAAAGCACAGGGTTATGGTCAGAGCTAAGGTCGTTCACTGAAATCGGTTGTGTTATATTATGACTAGACAAATTAGTAACGAAAATATCAAGTACAGAAGGACTACCACGAGAACTAGCTGGGACATAAGTTGGACTAGGAGGATACAAAACAGAGATTGGTAACGTAACAGAAAGAGGATGAAGAACATTTCCCCAAGAATTTGCTCTTTGACATCCCCAAACCCTATGCCTACAATTTAGATCGCCTCCAATCAAGAATTCATCTCTTTGGGAAAACAATCTAACGAAGTCATTTTTGAGGCCTAATCTTTTTGCATCTGATGCATTTCCACCGGGGAAATAAACACAAAATATCTTTATTCTTTTTTGATTTCCCAGTTTCACCTCAATACCCACATTTTCCACGTACTGAGTTCTTACAACAGGTAAAAGCAAATGTTGAATTGATCGTCTTATAAGGATCGCGACACCTCCACCCCTTCCTCCGATTCTATCATTCCTATAACATTTAAAATCAGGTGTGGACAAATTTAAATTGTTTTTAAGCAAAGTTTCAGTGACTAGGGCAACATGAATGTTGTTGCTTTGTAGGAAATTCAAAAACTCTATAGTTTTGTTGCGAATACCCCTCGCATTCCAAGTTACAATATTTATATTTCTATCTATCATATTACTTAACATCAGAATATAAGATTTTGGTAGCTACATGTGCGATAACATTGAACTGTTCAATTTTAGTTTTACAAACTGATAATTTGGTGATCATTTCCATGGCCAGAGAGTTTAGTTCCTCCGCTGTAAAAAGTGTATTCGAGTTCTTGTTGCCAGACATGTTGCTTGGAATGTTGCTGGCGATGTTGCTTGGAATGTTGCTGGGCGCACTGCTAAACTGCATATTTGAATTTACGAGAGAGGTATTCAGCCACGCGTTTGATGTTTGCGGACGAGAGCTAGCATAATTGATATTTTATTCTCCACGTTATGAGCTATTTGTGGTTCCCGTGGACGATGGCGGTTGTGCTGCTGCAGCGACGGAAATTCGGTCAGAGAAGCGATTGAAACCGGTTTTTGCAGAGAGTGAGCAGAAACATGTGATCTGGGAATAGCTGTTTGCTGAACATATGATTTTGTCTTTACTGATTTTTCCATCAGTTGCATATATTCCGCTCTGTTTTCGCATGTGGGATCAGTGGATTTGTGAGCTTTTCCACAGTTTGCACATTTCTGCGGAGCAGTACCTTGGCATTCGGCAGTCTTATGTGGACCAGCGCAAATCGAACAATAGGTTTTTACATGACAATTTCGCTCCCCATGGCCAAACATTTGACAATTGTGGCATTGCGTAAGTTTACCTTTGAGCTTTCGTTGGAAGCTCCACTTCACTTGAGTGTGGAAAAATAGAACGATAGTGTTTTTTTAATTCGATTAACTTTATAGATCCATTTTCAAGAGAAATAATGTAAATTATGTCACTATAGTGTTCGTATTTCTTTAAAATTCGTTTAATTTCAATACACTTTAAACCAAGTTTAATAAGTTCAGTTTTAAGTGATTCCACATTAGTATCTTCCATACCATGCAATACAACTTAAAATGATTTTGCACTTTTTAAGTCGTGCGAGAAGAATTGACAGTTTTGTGCTTTTAATGTGGCAATAACTAAATTGTATGTTTCAATGGATTCGCACAAAATCTTTATTCCAATTGAAAGCTTTTTCACAGAATAATTACTGATATTTAACGATTTCATTAGAGAATGCACATAATCACAATTTTGTTGGAGAAGCTTGATTGGAGGAACATACACCTTATTAACAGGGACAGAAACTATTTCGTCTACCATATCATCGTTATCACTGTCCGGTAGACATTGAAGAGGACTGTAGTAGTTTGTACTTGAGTCCTTTTTACGAGCACTGTTATTCATTTTTCTAAACTATTTATCCAAGGACAATGGGTTGTCCTCGGTATCAGGTGACCTTTCGCGTTTAAGAATTTTAATAAATTAACGAGTACGATTTGGTAATTAGTAAATTAGGGCAAAGCTTTCAACTCAACTGAGTTCGATTGAGAATATTTTCGAAAAACTTTGCTGATACTTGGAAGGAGACTTATCGACCGGAGATTCGCCAGATTGGAGTTGTCCTTTCCCTTTTTCGGGAGAGGATGAACCACCGCCGTCTTCCAACGCCCTGGATAATATGCATTATTCAGCGCGTTGTTGAACAGCGTGGCGTAAATGTCCACAGTTTCAGGGGGTAAGTGTCACAGTACAATGTTGGATATACCATCGACTCCCGCTGACTTCTTTTTCTTTATGGAATCGAAGATGATCTGGAGTTCAACCTTCGAGATTAACAGGGGACTAGACCCACTTCGCTCGGCGACTATGGCGTTTGCCAAGTTTTCGTCATCAAACCGGGTGAAACCACGGTTCTCAGATCGCCATTGCGTTATGTCGTTTCGGAAATAGAAATGATGGAGTAGGGCATTGTTTTCCAGGACGCGGTTCGGGCGAATGCTATCATTCACCTTATACACTTCCTGAAAGACAGCCCCCACTGCCTCCACTTTCTCCTGAGGATCTTCAATAACATAGAAATCGTCATCGAGGACGGCTTCCCTTGGATCAATTCCTGCTGTCGAAAGTATGCTAGCATTGTCAGTTGTTCGTTGGAGCTTAATACACGGAAGGTCGTTATGACCTTTCCTCCTAAAGATCTTATTAATTTGTGGAAACATACTCGGGTCGCTGGAATTTACGGCCCGAATTCTGTTATTCCAAAACAAATTAATGGACAACCGATAGTTCTCCTTAATCAATTGGTTGATGTTTTTGATCGACGCCTTCAGTGTACTAATCTCCTGGTCGCGTGGGTTTGTCAGTCGTCTGTACAAGAGTTTAAGTCTTGTCAGAAGTCCGCTTTTTTGTCTGTGTAGTGCGTCAATGGTCGCGTTTCTGTACGTAGACGTTATGTCATGTTCTTTGTGTTTCGGTATCGTCCTGTTCATTGTTCGTTGAATCGTTTCGTCAATTTGTTGTAAGTATTAGTCGATTTCGTTGTTTGTTAGGTTTCTCTTGTTTGGTGGTTAAATGGCCCACGAGCGTAGTTCTCGTGATAAGGCGTTGGTGAAGCGAGGCCAGCGCATCTTACCGTAGTTATAAGAATGCACAGGCACATACTCCTCCAGCGCCACAAGCTCGTTCGGAAGCTGTATTACGGCGGCGAGTCCGCAGTGATCACTCAATCGTCCGTAAACAGTTTCGCGGGTGTTGACCTACTCTGTTAGTATCTGTCAGTCTTGTGTCTCGCAGTAAAAGATCCAGGAAAGCACCGCTTTGGTCACAATATGTTTTGTATGGAGTGTGCCAATCATATCTGTACATCTGTGGATGGCTGCTGTCCCGTATGTAGCCAAACGGTCTACCATGCCATGCGGATTCTACCTTAAAGAGGTTACACAAGAACAACCAAAACCAGAACACACAAAAATGCATTAAAAATACTTTTTATATATCATGTTTTTTTTGTTTTTTTAATCAATTTTTACAATGAACTAATTCTTTATTAGTAGCTTATTTCCGTGGGCGTGGGGGTTATTTCACTGCACCGAATAAATCCCATATGAAAAAATTAATAAAGCCATGGGTTGGAACATGAATTTGACATTTCCTGCAATGCACGCTGGGACTAAGAGACAATTTTTTATAGAAGGGGATGAATCACGTTTTCGGATTGGTGGTTTGAAAAACTAACGCACCGTTTAGTTCACTTTGTGGTAAGGTCATCTTTTTAAACTTCATGATGAGGAGACAGCGCATGAGTGCAGGTTAAAAGCTATCGAAACTCTGGCATTTTCTTCCTCACATTAAGAGAATTGAATCTTCTGGTAAGCGCTACAGCACACATACCATAAAAGCTTATTACGTTAGCATGGTATCCCTTTTTAGGAAGAAGTGGCAGTTAAAGTGAATGCAGAACATCATTGGCAGATAGTAACGACATTAATTTTTCCACATCACACCACAGAGATAACTATTGGTCCCAGATCATCTGTTTTTACCTTTGTATTTTGATGGGGTTTTTCGATCTACAAAGTCTTTCACTTCAAAAATCATGTATCAGAAGGCGTAGTGGTGGTAATCCATTTATGAAGTTTGTAAAAATGTAAGTCCAGCCCAACAATTCCAGACTACTAACAAAGAATTTGTTTTGCGACTGAGGGAATTGGAAAAAAAACCGATGTACCTTACATAGGCTTTAACCGGAGGTAAGGTACGTTTTATTTATAAAGGGTGATCCATTTCGAGGTTCCCAACTTTTTTAAAGAAAAAAACACAGAGAATTCAAATTTAATGGAGAATATGTTTATTATCATTTGAAAGAACATTCTTTGGCATTTATTTATTGAAGATTATGTCTACCAAATGTTGGCCGTTGCTACGTCGCAGATGGTCCATCCGTTGTGTCCAATTTGCGATCACTCGTTCGAGCATTTCGACTGGTAACTGGCGAATGACACGCGTGATGTTTTCCTCCAAGGCCTGAATCGAAGCGGGTTTGTCGGCATAAGCTTTTGACTTTACATATCCCCACAGGAAAAAGTCTAACGGTGTGATATCACACGATCTTGGTGGCCAATCGACCGGCCCAAAACGTGAAATTATGTGCTCACCGAAATGTTCTCTCAATAAGTCCATTGATTGATGCGATGTGTGGGAAGTGGCGCCATCTTGCTGAAACCAAATGTCGCCGAGATCACGAGCTTTAATTTCAGGCATCAAATAGTCGGTTATCATGGCACGATACCGGTCGCCATTGACCATTGTCTTGGTATGCATTCTAATCCAATTGCTGCATTTATACAATGTACAGGAGTTTAGTTAATGCTCTTCGAGGCAACTTTTTAAGAAGTTCTCCTGTAACTAGGTCATAACCCGGAGCTTTTTTAGGCTTTCATTTCTGTATTTCCCGTTTAAGCTCGGCAATACTTGCATATCTAACTAGATCGGTTGTTGTTTCGAATAAATTAGTACTTTCTGGACCATCAAATGGTTTAAATGTTTCCTCAAGATTTGCGGCAAAAACGTCAGCTTTTTCTTTATCGCTTTTTGCCCAAACGTCTTGAATTACCCTATTTGGTGGCATAGCATTTTTTGACCGTTTTATGGCTTTAATTGCTTTCCAAAGTGAATAATTCGATTTTTTTCTAGCGGTTAGGCATTGCAGATAAGGTTCTACTGCATGGTTTTACAAGTTTTTTATCGAATTTGATAGCAAGTTACTCAACCGATTGAGAAGTTTTATCTTGCGGAGCATGAGTTTGGTGCCATCTCTTTCGAGCTTTTCTTTTTTGTCTAACCAAATCTTTTTGACATTGACATTGACATCACAGTACTTCGCACATGAATGCAACGAACTACAGACACGTAACAGCACTGGCGACTGAGGCCGGCTGGGACAGATCAAACAAACTATAATCAGCAAGGTCAGTAATAAGAGAATATTTATTTTGCTGACTTTGCTGGGAAATAAATTGAAATATTATATAAGTGAGAATTAATAAGCTTTCTGGTGTGGTCACCAAGACACAAATGCTGCCGAAGCTGGGGCTTGAACCCGCAGCGTTTGGCTTAGCAGTCAACTACGCATTCCTCTGAGCCATGGCCACCTGCAACCAAATCTTTTATTTCCCATGGGTTCTTGATATTACTATAGCGCTCTATTTTGCGTTGTTGAGGAGTATTATTCCATGCTACTTTTTGAACGGTATCGATAAAGGATTTAACCGCGACTTCAAGTTCCAATTGGGATCTAAGCGATACACCCAGTCGAATATTATTTTCAATATCGTTTTTGAACCCTTCCCAGTTGGTTTCCCGTTTTTTAGTCTGGGTGGGTTTTCATTTCTAATGTTTGACTCGCTCGTTGTTAGAATGACCGGAGAATGATCAGAGCAAAAACTAGCAAAACTAACTGTAACTGTGAGAAAATAGAACATTTCAAAAGGAATTAAACAAAAATTGCAAGAAAAAAAAATACACAGGAATGGGTCTGTCAAGAAATTGTTTTTACAACTCACTTTTTTTTTAAATTAAAGTGAAAACAATTTTGAATGTTTTTATACTTCGTATGGCCACCTTTTGCGTTTTTCACGGTTTGTAGTCTTCTTTTCATTACTTACTTACTTAAGTGGCGCTACAGTCCGGAATGAACCTGGGCCTCAAACAACATGCCTCTCCAATTAGACCGGTCCTTAGCTAACTGCCTCAAGTTGCGAACTCCAAGTTGGTTGAGGTCGGTTTCTACTACTGCGTCCGACGTCTGGCTGGAAATTGAAGCTTCTGCGAGCCGGAGTATTGGTGTCCATTCGTTCTACATATCCTAGCCATCTTAAACGTCCAATGCGGAGTTTTTTGACCAAGGACATGTTGCTGTACCGCTCGTATAGTTCTTGGTTGAATTTTCGTCTCCATAGCCCGCCAACGCAAACGGGACCGAAGATTTTTTGAAGAATTTTCCTCTCAAATCGGCCAAGGATTTCTTTATCCGCTTTTGAGACGGTCCATGCTTTAGCGCCGTAGAGCAGGACTGGGATGATCAGGGTCTTATATAGGATCTCCTTAGTAGTTCGAGTGAGGGCTTTACTACTGAATTGCCTTCTTAGCCCGAAGAAACGGCGGTTCGCAAGAGTAATTCTTCGTTTAATTTCTGACGAGACGTTGTTTGTCAGAGTTAATAGCGGAACCGAGATAGATAAAGTCCTGTACTACCTCAAATGGTGACGTTCTGTCCAATTCGTCGTTGTTGTGTGTCCTTTCGTGTGGACAGCATATACTTCGTCTTGCCCTTATTTACTGCTTAACCCATTTTTGCCGCTTCCTTCTCTATACCAGCAAACGTGGCAATGACATCACGTTGGGTCCTACCAATGATGTCAATATCGTCGGCGTATGCTTGTAGTTGCGCAGATTTTTTGAAAATTGTACCTCTGGTGTTGGTTCGTCAGTTTTGCACAATCCTCTCAAGAATCAGATTGAAGAAGTCACACGACAGCGCATCGCCTTGCCTAATCCTTTTTTTGGTATCGAATGTGTGAGGTCGTTTCCGACCCTGCTGGAGCAGCGAGAATTCTCCATCGTTATCCTACACAAACGGACGAGTCTGGGCGGTATAACAAAACTAGACATCGCTCTTTATAGTTCGTCACTATAAATGCTGTCGCATGCGACTTTGAAATCGATGAATAGGTGGTGGGTATCGATTTAGACTTCTTGGGTTTTCTCCAGAATCTTCCGAAGTGTGAATATTTGATCGGTTGTGGACTTTCCTGGCCTAAAACCACACTGATAAGGGCCAATCAGGTTGTTGGTAAACGGTTTCAGACGTTCACATATTACGGCAGATAGAATTTTGTAGGCGATGTTGAGGAGACTTTTGCCTCTGTGGTTGGCGCAGTTAAGAGGGTCTCCTCTGTTGTGGATCGTTCCATTCTTCAGCCATACTTTCTTCCGACCAGATTTGGCTTATGAGTTGGTGGATGTTACTTACCAAGTCATCTCCGCCGGCTTTGTAAAGCTCAGCGTGAAGGCCGTCATTTCCAGAAGCCTTGTTTGGCTTGAGTTTAGATATTGCTATCGTCACTTCCCTCAGGTCGGGTAATTGGCAGTTTTCGAAGTCGTTGCCAATATTCGTTCTGCCTGACAGCGGAATGTTGTTCGTCATCGCCGTTTAACAGTCTGCAGAAGTGGTTCTTCCATATCCTCAGCATCGACCGTGTCTCAACTACGACATTTCCTGCTTCAACTCGACAGGATTCTGTTCGAGCCTTGTATCCTTGGGTTTGACGTTTTACACTTTGGTAAAACATGCGAACATCTTTCCTGGAGTGGCACCTCTCTACCTCTTATTTCTGAAAGGCCGGTGTTCTTTCCTTTGCCTATAGAACTCAACGGCAGCTCTCGTCTTCACCTGCAGCTTAGCCTTGTAGGCCTCGTTCTTGGCTGCGAGCATCTGTCGGCATTCCTCATCAAACCAGGGGTTTCTTGCTGGTGGGCGCGAGAAACCTAGCACTTCAGTTGCGGCTGCTCTTCGACATTCGATGCTGGTGGTATGGTGTTAATCGAGAGGTTTAGGGATACGCGTTGCGCGAATGTCTTGGCGGTCTCTTGCGTTGCAGTCTTTCGACATTAAATTTTTTTACAGTATTTCTGTATTTTTGTAACGTGGTGGATATCTGCATTCTAACCTTGGCTGCAACAAGTTTGTGGTGCGAGTCGATGTTAGCTCCTCGGAATGTTCGGACATCCAAAATACTGGATGCGTGGCGCTTGTCTATCGCTATGTGATCAATTTGATTGACCGTTCGTTGATCTGGAGACCGCCATATCCCCTTATGGATATTGAGGTGAGGAAACCGTGTGCTGGCTAAAGTGGCTTTTCGTTCCGTAGCGAAGTCAATTAGCGTAAGTCCGTTACCAGACGTGTTGTCGTGTAGGCTATGATTTCCGACAATACTGCTAAAGATGTCTTCTCTTCCTACCTTTGCGTTAAAATCTCCCAGCACGATTTTAACATCGTACTTCGGAAGTCGCTCATAGGTTTTGTCAAGGAGCTCATAGAAGCGGTCCTTAGCTATATCATCTTTTTCCTCCGTTGGGGAATGAGCGCATATAAGGCTAATGTTGGCGAATTAGGCCTTGATGCGGATCGGTACAATGCGTTCACTAATGTCTTGGAAATATAAGACTTTTTGCCTAAGTCTGGCACTTATAACAATTCCGCATCCGAATAGACGCTGTTTCTGCTCACTATAACACGTTCCGTAGTAGATGTCACAGTTTTTCATACTCTTTTTGCCCGGCCCATCTCATCGTATTTCCTGGATGGCAGTAATATCTGCTTTGTAGCAGTTTAGGGCTTCCGCTAGTTGTTCGCTTGCACCTCTCCTGTTTAATGTTCTCACATTCCAGGTGCAGATACGAACGTCGTTGTCCTTTTTTCGTTTAGCCGTGTCGTCAACAATAAAATCAGTCCTTTCCGAGGCTATAGCTTGCTTCGTAACCGTTAAATTTTTCCATGGTTGGGTAGTTAACCCAAAGCACAACCCCCAACCTGGAGGGCCAGTTCCAATTTATTAGATACCCATAGGACACGGGGCCATCAGTATCCGCTACGGGATTGAGCGCTGCCGTTGGCCTTTCGGTTCATCCGCCACCAGCTCTGTTCAAGGGGCCTGACTAACCCTTGAAATTCCTAGACAACCTGTTGTCCGAATATGTCGAAGCAGATTTTCTAGGTTCACCGGGATAGCAGGCCGTGTGTTCATTCCGTGACATTCTGACCTAGCTGTTAGAAGTGTTGCTGTTTTTCGTCGTGCTATCAACACTCGCGCTTATGGTTTAGCAAGTCAAATCCGGTAGGATGAGACCAGTATCTGATGGTTACCACTTGGAGGTAAAAATAAGCACTTAATGTGTAGTCAGAGTTACAACACTGGGCATTACCAAGTTAAAGCCAATCAGAGTCTACCCTCGTTCTACAACACCCAACCCAGCAGGATCGGAGACACCGCCTCTCAAACAGCCGTATTTTTTCCATGTACGCTAGTGCCACATTAAACCACACGGGACAACCGTAAGCGATGATCGGCCTTATGAGGGCCATGTAGCAAATGACTTTCACCCTTGAGTCAAGTTCTGCTTTGAAACAATCTCCTTCTCAGAGCACAAGCACCCCTAGCCCTAGCCATACATCTTTGTCAAAATACAGAAACTTGTCAAGCCAGATTCCAAGGTATTTGACTTAATTTCTCAACGCCAACGGCTGTCCATGCTGTCCAATGATACACAAGTTTTTCCAGTTTTTTCTGGTACCCCTAGAAGCCCTATGCAATGGGGTCCTGAACAGAATCATTTCGGTTTTTTGGAAATTGATCTTCAATTTCCAATCGTTGCAATATCCCTTAATGTGATCGAAGTCACTTTGCAAACCAATGTGTTGGCCTCGCTAATGCTTCGGCTACCATCTACTTAGCGGCTCCCCTTGCTTGTGTTTTTGTTCAGGAGCTTTACTGCAACGGACTCTGGCTGACTTTTCAAATTCAAGTGGCCAACTTTGTTGATCCGCTTAAGTCCTGACTCCTGGTCGTTGACTATTGCACGTTTCTATTTTTTTTGTTTGTTTCTTCGTCTTGTTCTTCTTCTGGCGCTGGTTTTCTACTTTTTTGTTAAAACTTTTCAAAAAAAAATCTCACTTCGGTTTTTTTTTCTGCTTAATTTCACTGAGCGGGAGCTATGGCTTCCTTCTTGTTCAAACTTTATATTTAAAATGAAATTACTTGCAACATCAACAGTTAATTTCAGCGGCATCGAAACTCTCTTCCTTCACCTCATGGGCGAATTTCCCTTATTTTCTTAGAAGTCTTTAAGGGGCCAATTTTCTTTCTCTACTACTTTTTTGGCGGCCATCATTCTTTCTGAACGATGCCTAGAAAGAATTTTTTTGTCCCCCACCACAGTAACTGTCATTTAATTTCAGAACTTATAGCGTCCACACACCACTCATGCCGGCATGCGCAATATAGTGATTGCGCATGCAAACTGAGAGCGTGTGGTGCTAACTGTGTGGTTGTGCATGCGGCATGAGTGATTTCAAGACATTTTGATATTTTCTTGCTTGCGCATGCAAATTAGGTTCAAGTGCGCGGAGGACGTAAAAAAAACAATTTTTTATTCTTTAGTCGGGCCGATGTCCACTTTATTAGTGCGATATTCAAACTCAAACTTAAATCTACAGCACAGGTGTATTTATTAATTATTAGTGCAGAGTTGGCAAATGTTGGTTGTGAGAAATGCAGCTTCAGCGTCTGGGTTCATTCGTTGAACTTGCGGTGTCGTGTGGATTGGCTTTCTGGCGTGTGAACTGTTTGCGGTGTCATGTGGATTGGCTCTCTGGCGTGTGAACTGTTTGTGCCGGATGTGGGGGCATTGCCTTACATTAGGAAATGCAACTTATGGGGTGATAACTTGCATAACTGCGTGGTGTGTGTGCAAACAAAATTTAAATTATTCAGTTGCGCGAGAGAATTCAAGTGAAACAGACCTTCTGTGTGCAATAGTGATGACGTTGACGAACAATAAAAAATTCTGGGCGGAATTTATCGAGCTATACCAGAGCCCACCAGTTTTATGGCAGGTAAAAAGTGATGATCACAGCAACCGAGTCTTAAAAGCGAGTGCTTATGAATTAATGGTAAATAAATTAAAAAAATAGAACCGGCTGCTGATCGGGATAAGGTAGTAAGAAAAGTAAATACGTTTTTCGAAGCAATTACCGCTTTTTGTTTGGGTGCTTTGTTGTAAGTCCTTTTTGACTTAAGGTGCGTCCATATTTAGTCTGTTGTGAGGCTTCTTTTGGCTCTTGTCCTAAGCAAGTTGGATTTCTGTGGCAACTGTACATCCTCTATAGCTAGCTGGATGATTTTCGTTGCAATTCGCACATTTTGACGGTTCATCTTTTTTTTCATACAGTCTTTAGTATGGTGACCATACTTTTGGCAATTTTTGCATTGTGGAACGAGTTTAGATTTCCTTAATGTGTGGATTTCAACTTTCATTCCAAGTATGTCTTTTATTCCATAGATTTTCTTTATGTCTTCGTCATGCTCAAAACTGAGCATAAAGTTTGGAAGTGCTACTTTGCTTTTTTTGACTACTTCTATTATTTTGAACTTTTTCTCTTTTAGGTCTTTTTTAATGCTTTCAGGCGAGCATGAGTAGTGCAATTTTCTTATTACTACCTTTATAGGCCTGGATTGCTTACTTTCATAAGAGTACCATTGCACTTTTTTTTGGTTTAGTATTTTGGTGAGGTTTCTGTACGTTGCCTCTTCAACCACATTAATTTTTATATCATTATTATTAAGAAAGGTTGTGCTTTTGCTTTTATTTTATTTTCCTCCAATAATTTGGTTAGGCTTTCATAGTTGTTTATTTGAAGCGCTATGATTGGTGGAGGTTTGATTATTTTTTTAATTTGGTTTCCTTTACCTGGATCAATCTCAATATTTTGACAGCTTTCCATTTGGGATGAGATTTTCGGGGATGTACTCATCTAACGCTTTTTATTTTTATTCCCCATGTGACGATGCCCTTCCGTCTCTTTTTTAAGTTCTTCTTCATCGGTTGAGAACTCGACAGTCTGAGCATTTTTTTTTTTTTTTTGGCCGTTGATTTGTTCTTTCAACAATTGCAATTCCTGCTTCATATTATTTATTTCTCTTAGCAGTGCCTCATTGAGTTGCTTAAATCCATCTCTTTCTTCACAGGCTTTTGAAAATTTAGCCTTAAGGTTTTCATTGGGGGTGTTCTTTCGACCCTTTTACATCTTCCGAAAGGGTCGCGACTAGGCAATAAATGGTCCCCCCCAGAATCCATTGGACCGACCTCCGAAGAAGGTGGATTTACCAGTGTAACTGGCCTACCACCTGGGGTATTAAAATCTTTTGTTTTGTTCATTGCATGTTCTTTTCTTTTTAACTTTTGTGAAAAGTATAAACTTTTTGGATTTAAGTCGCCTTTTACCACAGGCATACCTTACCTCGGGAATATTCTACACCCCTCCTATCCTTAAGGGGGAAATAATATAAATTAATACTGATGGATTCAAATTAATGAATTTCATAACGATTTTTTTTAAATATATATCTCTCACATTGGATGGTGATCCCACCACATATTGATCTAGCCCGACCCTCGGATTTCAATATTTTTTATTTTTCAATATCAGCTGTTTTTATTTATCTCAAAAACAATTGGGGATTGCTTACATTTATTTTTTGTGACGACGTGAGGGAACAACTTTGTAAATATTAGTTTATTTGTTAATTATTTAATTAATTTCGTGTGTTACAGGATGATGTCGCTTCTGATGACACCTTTGAAAAACTATCCACAATAACAAGTTCTACTATGTGGATCATTTCGATGACATTGAGTTGTCCGAGAAATAATAGATCCGATCTTAAGCAAACAAACGGCCATGTGATGGTCAATGGAGTTACGAATCACTCTTTAAGATTTGTTTGGAAAAACGATATTGGACTTGTTCTTAAGTCGAAAGCCAGACACGCTGCAATCTCATCGTTCCTAAAGAACCATTCGTCTGCAACGACAATGCATTAGTGGTACAATATGAAGTCACAATGCAGGTAACACAATCAAACTAATTTCAAAGTTTTTTTTAAAAAAAAAACAAAAACGGTTTTGGATATCAATGAAATTTTTTATTCCTGTGAAAGTACGGTCGATGCCATTATGTTTGGAACTCGATTTCTTTTGCATGGGCACCACGGGCACGCTTGCAGAAGTCCAGACGCTGAACCCAATTTTCGAAAGTTTTCAAGCATAAATCGGCCGATACTGCTGCAATTTCACGTTCGATATTCGTACGAAGTTCATCAATGGTCGCTGGCTTGATGGCATAGACCAAAGACTTGACGTAGCCCCACAGGAAATAGTCTAACGGCGTCAAATCGCACGACCGAGGCGGCCAAGCGACTGGACCATTTCGTGAGATAACACGTTCTCCAAACTTGGTTTCCAATAAATTGATTGTGGCATTCGGTGTGTGGCGTGTTGCGCCGTCCTGTTGGAACCACATGTCCTCCAAGTCCATATCATCCAATTGGGGCCAAAAATATTCGGTTATCATTGAACGGTAGCGATTCTGATACACAGTAACGTGCCGGTCTTGATCATCACGGAAGAAGTACGGCCCAATGACGCCGCTGGCCCATAAACCACACCATGGAGTACGTGTGGATTGCTGCCCGACCAATACCGCATATTTTGTTTATTGACGAAGCCATTCAGCCAGTAATGAGCCTCATCGCTGAAGATGATTTTTCGATGAAAATCCGAATCATTTTCAAGCTGTTGCTCAGCCCAATTCACGAACATACGACGATTCTGGTGGTCAAGCGGCTTCAGTTCTTGCGTCAATTTAATCTTGTAAGGATGTAAGCCAAGATCTTTTCGCAAAATTCGCCACAACGACGTCACAGAGATGCCCAACGCTTGAGAACGACGTGTGAAGGACACAATTGGGCTTTCTTCAACTGAAGCGTCAGCGGCAGCAATATTCTCGACCAATCATTAAACTAGGACAAAATAGGGCGATAAATTTAATGAGCAAAGCCCTTACTGATACTTGTCATCCTCTTTACACCACTTCTAAGGAAACCTTGTCCAGGGAAAACCAAAACAAGAAAAACTCTTTATCTTCTATAAGCAAAATACTTGCCCTAATTCCATCTCACGGATGTACTCCTTTGAAAACTACAGAGAACTTCAGCACACCGATTCTTCCCCCTAGGAAAAGACATTTGCTTAACATCGACACCAGCCTCTCAAGCCACAAAAAAGAAAATACTTCAAATTTACAATTCCGTATGTTTCATCGTGATTTAATTGAATCTATCAAGCCTTTGAGGACGCTTTACACTGATGGCTCATGTAAGGACAACAACTCTACTTACGCAGTCATCGAACTGAATCCAAGCAACGAAGAAATTATCCTTTTCCAAGGTATTCTTCCAGACGCAGCTGGTAGCTACCTAGCAGAAGTAACAGCATTGTTAAAAGCTCTTTCATTGGCACAAACCTGGGCAGTTAAGACATTGATTCTTACTGATAGCTTAAGTATCCTTTCAGGAATCAAAAGTGCTACAAATAACTGCTCTACTCTCAGATGCATTCGAAATATCCTCCATCATAACTCACATATAACTTTAGCATGGATACCAGGCCACGTTGGCATTACACGAAATAAGGCTGCCGATACTGCAGCTAAAGAAGCGACTCGTTATCAGTGTTCAACTGAGCTTCCTAACATCTCTCAACTCATCCGAAAAGTTTTTATCTCCAACGAAAATATTGAACTCGAAAACTCCTGGCAAAGTGCACATAATTTCCTTCGGCAACATCACTCCACACATGTTCGTAATCCATACAACAAAACTCTATCAAGGGAAAAATGCATAAACAATCATTCGGATCAGAGTAGGTAAAACCCTATTTTCTAGTCGGCACTATTTTACTAACGTCACCCCAGAAGAGTGCGAGCATTGCAGAGAGATCCTATCAGTTTGGCATATATTTGCCGATTGTCCTATTTCCCGGCAATCTACAGACACTAATTCTGTGGAAGATAAGCAAAAAAAATTACCCGAAGTACTTAATCCATCTGACGTTCGATCCTTTCAGCGCAACCCTTAAATGCCCAGTGTATCTTTAAAGATACAACCATTCAAAAAATTATTTCTTTGTGAGTTTTAACTTTATTTGATTATGGCTTACTATTTTTGCTTTATTGACTCAAAATGTATCCACTGTTAAAAAAAAATAGACCCTTAGTTTTTAAATTAAATTATTTATAAGCTAATATTATTTTTTTTTTAATTTTAAGCAATTTAAAAAAAAAATTTTTTTTTATTTTATAAATTTATAGTTGGTAGCACTGCTGTGACAGAAAAAAATATTTCCTGGTAAACGTATATATTTTGAAGTAAAATACAGTTATTTTATGCAAATACGATTTACCCAGCTCATATAAAATAGCGGTAAATGGTTGTATCTTTAAAGATACACTGGGCATTGCGGCCTATATCATGATTTCAGTTGAATTTTTCTTATTTCTTCATTTTCTGTGTATTCAGTGTAGCTGCGTATCGTTACAAAGTGCAAGTTAGTTGGCTGTGTTGTTTAATTTTGTTATTAAGTTGCTGTTACTAGTTTGAAGGTATATATTTATAAAAGTTTACGTAACAGTGCACTGTAATTTGGATAAATAAATTACAATTAAATATCCACAAAAATTTGTGTCGTTCCTGAAAGTAGTAAAATTTGGATTGCGATCTAAACGGAAGATAATCCTATATGGTAGTTGGTGTGATAGTTTGCTTTTTTTTCTTATTTGGATTTTTTTTCTAATAGGTATTCAATTAAGCATGGATTTCACTAAAATTAACGGTGTGAAGATGACTGACGAAGAGGTCAGTGCATTGCTGGATGATTTTAGTTTTGACAGTACTGATAATTTGGATGATGACATTGATAAGCTTTGCCAACCAACATCAGTAGCAGGTGTAAGCAAAATTGCAGTTGTTACTGACGATAGTAATGAGGGTAGTACAGATGAGATTTCTGAAGAGCGTGGTTTGTCGGAAAATGGGGATGCGGATGATTTCGATCTTAGCATGTCAATAAACGATAGTTTCGTAAGTATGATAAACAATGACAATCCAGATGCAGGCCATTTCATACCGGATCAAGTTCCTCTACTATCATCGATTCCATCCGTAAGCAGTTCCTGTATTCCATTTCCCTCACAACTTTCTCAAACAAAAATTAACCCGAAGTCCGTGGAATTTCAAAAAGTCATGTGGAAAAAAGCATACCTTGTTTATAATGCTGAACAAGTGAGATTTGGAGGGGATACTAACATTCCCGAATTTCTACAGGCTTTGGAGATGCCCTATCAAGTTTAGTCATATTTGTTTCCATAGACTTTGGAGCAACGAATTGTAGACGAAACCAGAATCTATGCGGGGGTTAGCGAGACATTCCAGTTTGATATGTTTATTAGTATATTATTTTATATGACATATTTTAATCTACCGAACACTAGAGATTTTTGGACCGAAAAAATACACCGTTGCGTACCGGTATTTCAAAATCAAATGATCCATTTCAACGACAGAAGTAGAGCCGGAAAAATAGATGACCCCGATCGAGACCGCCTTTATCTTATAAGGCCTCTAATCGAATATCTGAACAGAACTTTTGGAAGCATACCACGATTAGACCGGCTTTGTGTAGATGAGCAAATGTGTTCATCAAAAATTGGACATTTTATGAAGCAATATTTACCAAACAAGCCTCACAAGTGGGGATTCAAGCTGTTTGTTTTATGCGACACAAGCGGATTCGCGTATAAGTTTGAAATTTACAGAGGATCCACTGAAGGACCTTCTCAAGACGAACCAGATCTGCAACCATCGGCAAATATTGTTGTAAGATTGCTCCAGGAAGTGCCACGGTATAAAAATTACATTATATACTGTGACAACTACTACACAACCTTGCCTTTGGTGACATATCTTCGGACTCAAGGCATACTTACAGTTGGTACTATACGTCGAAACAGAACAGAAGAAAAGACGATGATGAAGTGCGAACGTACAACAAGCCAGGAATTTGTTGCTTCTATTCACGGCATGGATGTTACGTCCATATCTTGGAAGGACAACCGTGTTGTCAATCTCGTGTCAACATATGTCGGAACAAAACCACCTTCTTCTTCTCCTTCTTCCGATAGTCAAACGGGTCTAAGTGTAAGGAGGTTCGATAGAAAAGAGAAGTCTGTAAAAATGATACCGTGTCCACAAATTATTAAAGACTATAATCAGCACATGGGAGGAGTGGATTTGATGGACAGTTTCATGGGTCGCCATAAAATAGGCATGAGAAGCCGAAAATGGACCAACCGGTTATTTTTTCATATGCTAGATATGACTTTAGTAAATGAAAACTTTAGTAAATACAAACAAATGAGACTAATCGATTTTAAGTTGGAAGTTGCAGATGTTTTGTTTAGTTACGGCTCTGTGGAACATAACAAAAGTGGGCGGCCGACATCTTTGGAATCACTCATTCAAACCAAACGTTCCAAACCCAATTCATCCAATGCTCCTCCTAATGACATACGGCTTGATAAGACAGACCACTGGACAATTATCGACAAAAAGCGAAGGTGCAAGTTACCTAACTGTTCGGGACAAACAAAAATGTACTGTTCTAAATGTAAGGTAAACTTATGTTTAACGGCAGAAAAAAATTGTTTTTTTAGCTATCATAACTCATAATTTTTCCTATAGTTAACTTGTTTGGTTTTGTATTTAACATAAATCGTAATGTTTGCTTTTGTAGTTTTTCTTCTTCTTCTTTTGCTTCTGTTTCGGTTTTTCATAATTTTGTTTACTAATTAATAGCCTAAACAGTTTATTAATATTATTTTGTTTATATTAACCAACATTTGAATTAACAATAAATGGTGCAATACTACCTTATTTATGTACAATTACTCATTTAACTAATAAACTTAAAAAAAAATCCTATGCATTCGATATAATTTTCTTTCCGAATAGCTGTGGGGGGTTAATGCCCAGTGTATCTTTAAAGATACAAACACTTTTTTGTTAATAACTTCGTAAAAAAAAAATGTTTTTTTGTTTAATAGCGGATTTGTTGTTTTTTTTCCGTCTACATACAATATATTTTTTTCATCAAAATCGGTTTCCTTCGGCATTTAAGGGTTAAAGAAGCAACATCTTTGCACAACAAGTTTAAAGACATTTAAAATAATTATGTAAATATTAAAATTTATTCCTTTTTTTTTACTTTTTAATTCATTTTTTATTTACTTAAAATATTAACTTAATACTAGACAAAAATGCTTAAATCTAACTTATCAATAACTGGTTTACTTAATCTAACTTATCGGCCCATAGCGGGCGCTGTAAGCTTATAACTAACATTTTTCTTTTGCTTTTCAGCCTAAATTTGTCATTTGTTTCTTATTATTAATAAAAAGACATTTAATTGATTTTTCAAAGAAAAAATTAAAACTTTAAACAGTAACCATTTTTTTTGTTTTATATAAAAACTTAATCTAGACTAAAACTAACTTAAACTACTTAAGACTAGTTAAACCTAACTAACACTACTTAAGACTACTTAACTACTTAAACCTAACTTAATTATAATCGGGGTGGCAAGCACTCGTTGCATATGCCCCGAGGGTTTTGAAATCCCGATTGCGTCATTGGGTCCAGCAAGCATTTATGCAACCATATTATATAAAATATGGTGCATAAGCCCAGCCCCAGACCTTGTACCTAAATTTAATTTACTTAAGTACTAAGGAGTGGACTAAAAGTCCGCAAAGACCTGAGGAACTGCAGAAATACTTTCCTCGTTTAGCCACCAAAACTCGGTGCGCTGCTTTTCAGCGTCGGTCCTATCGCGATCCGATACCGCCGTGCTAAAGCGGAGGAGCTCCGGAGCATTGTCGACGTACCCATCGCGGTCTAGCCGCTTGTCCCGCGCGTAACGGTAGCGATGGTATAAAACCGGGATACCGTTCCTTTCTTGTATTAACCCTAACGAATCGATATAAATGAATGCCTCTGGTGGAATAAAGCCGGACATGAGCGCACTCTCCATGTACATTTCATTGGGGTAATAAGCCCCGAATATCAGGCTGTTGTCGCTACTCATCGCCCTTGAAGCGTGCCTTCGAGTCACCTTAATTAGGAAATTGTCAATTCTATTCAACTGAGCCCCATTGTATAGAACCTCGTTGCGATAATATTTTATGTACTCGGAGTCCGGCGTTCGGTACAATCCCAAGCAGGATCGGAGACAACGCCTCTCAAACAGCCGTATCCTTTCCATGTAGGATGGTGATACATTGAACCACACGGGACAACCGTAAGCGATGATCGGCCATATGAGTAAGTTATTTTTGATAAATTAATAAATATTCTCGACACTACGGGCACTTCTTTGTCTCACTGGCACGGGAACATTTTGTACTGTGGATTCAAATTTTTCCACTAGACGCTCAATTGTTGATCTCCTAGGACGATTATGACGACCATAAATTGGACGTAGCGCCCTTAACGTTGAGGCCACTGACTCCGAAATTTCGGTTGTAAATTTTAATAATTTCGACTCGTTGTTGGATCGTATATCTTTCCATCATGAAATGGCAAACCTTACTGAAGAGAAATGTCAAAAGAGCGGCAAGAAATATGGCGTCGTTTCAGGAATGAGAGATATAAGATTATGCATTTAGGTGTTCAATTTTTGCTCGTTCTGCGCAGCTACGTCACAGGTGACATATTATTTGAAAGCTCGTTGTAATTGTTGATTATTTACATAGGAATTGCGTGAAATTATATTAAAATGTGTCTTTTTGTGAAGAAAAATCGTATTTTAAAAGTGTGTCAGCATGAAAGATTCGTTTTAATACATTGTTTATTGAATTATTAAGATGTTCTACTAATTTTCTACCTGATTGTAATGATTCTGTGAAAAAAGCAATAGCATTCGTATATATCATCACAATTGTATTTTCTCAAAGCGAAATAACATTACAATAGTTTGTATTTTTAAATGTATAATTTATTGCAACACATTGAGTCATTGCATGGTTATGTATTCTTAGAAAGGAAAAGTGAAAACTTGTAATGATGGAATGATGAATGAAAGATAAGTTGTTCATTGAGATTTTGTTTTTTTATTTTCAATGTATTATTTTATTATTAATATTAATACGTTCAAACTCGGATTTGTTTAACATTTTTTTGAGTGAACGTATTTGGAGTTGGTAATCTTTGCATTCTTTCATCATAGTAAAATTCTCTAGCTTTAAGCTTCCACTAAAAATGATTGAAGTTGTTATTGTAGGTACTTGTAATAATAATCATCAACTTACATCTCTTGTTTTAAAAGATCAATTTGATGCTGCAACTGATTTGTATTTTCGTCTACAACATCTACAACGTTGTTGTTCATCTCTATTTGATCTGCATCATCAGGTTTGGCTGGCTCAGGAACAATTGGGGGAACTGGGGTTTCTTTCAATAAGCTTGCGATCATATTCTGCTTTGTTTTATTTATCATTCTCTTATCCCTGGATGAAGGTACCATCGTGGACTGTGGTTCAACGGTTGGACAAGTTCCCGGCTTCAACTTGTATCCGTTTCTTTCGCATCATCCTTTAATTATATATTAATAATATGTAAGCAAGGACTTATGTACAGGAACATACCCATTTCAAATTGTAGATTCCTCTCGAAATCTTCGGCAGTGAAATGTGCAGAGAAAATTTGCGACGTTTCAGGATTAAAGTTGTCTTTCCTCCGACAAAAATGTATCCATTGCTTCTGAATACCGCCATCCTTAGGAAAGCAATAAAAGCGGATATTTAACTTGCCTTTATTATTATTTACACTGCAATTGAACACTGCACACCTCATATTGATTTTTAAAATCTTTTATACTCAAAATTCAATGAAAAAATAATTTCCGTATAACCAATTCAAAATTAACGCGCGGAAATGATATATCAATGCCTACTTTCAGAAGGAAATAATATTCGCTTGTCTCCTGTGACGTAAGCAAGATAGGAGAAACGTAAACATAAATGGCGGACATGCGCAATGCGTAATGCGTAATCTGTAATCTGTCCCTCAACTTTTGTAGCGTCCCTGCTGAAAAACCCGATATTAGAATCTCAGACAACCATGGACGCATTAAGAATATTACTTAACGCTAAATTGCAGGATCTATTAACGACGACTACAGAATCTAATATAAGAGACGTTTTTAAATTTTGAAAAATAGAAATTGCTTAAGCAGGAGCGAAGTAAACGAATTGGTGCTATTTTTCGCTAGGAAGTTTTCACTGGGGAAGGGTGATGAAGCGGTCATAATGTGCATATTTCAGATGCAAGTAAGACACAGGATTAAAGATACTGCAAAAATTATATTAATAAATAACAATAAACCCACAAATTGGCCGGACATAAAAAAAAAAATTGTTATCAAATAATACTTCAAATGAAAGTGGTTCTTAGTTTAATAGCGAGCAAAATGAGTTGATGGTTTTAAAACTATTAATAAATAAACTTCCAAGCAATCAAAAATGAATTCTTTAGTCCAGAAATCTGTCCAATCTTAGGGAAACTAAGGATATTTTAATATAAACTGACAATTTTTACAGTTATTGTCATAATAACAATTATTACAACCCACACTTTTTCCCTTAACACTTCCAACATATTATTATCCCCCAAAATGTAATAACAATAGTGAACCAAATTTAAATAGGAACTTCGAAAACTTTCAAAATTTATATCCAGCACAAAGTCAACAAAATCAGCAAAATTTTACAAGCAATAGACCAATAATGGAAGAAAGTGAGAAAGAAATCCTGGGCATTTCTGACAAAATAATCATCAAATTTCTCCAAATTTCCAAATTGGAACTCAAATAAAATAAATAGAAAATCATTGCTTTCAATCGAAAATAAAATGATCATTCAAAAAGTAATTTTTCAGGCTATTTTGCTATATGGATGTCAGGTATGGGGTAATTGTTCGAAATTCCACATACAAAAATTGCAAGTATCTCAAAACAAGCTACTGAAAATGATGTTGAATTTGCCATGGCATCATTCAACTCTAGATGTTCATTGTAAAGCAAATGTTGAATTGATTTCAAATAGGATACATAAACTAAGGCTTAAATTTCTAGAACGCTGTAGTTTTACTGAAAACCCCCTTATTAATGAATTAATCACGATTAACATGTAACTCAAATTTTTGTTGTTTTTTTTTTAATTATTAATTGTTTTTGTTATTTATTTATTTATTGAATGCTCTTAATCATCTTATATATTCTTACTTATTTATCTATTAATGTTTTAACTATCTATTACTTTATTTATTTATTTATGCATTAATTTATTTATTGTGTTTGTTTGCTTAATTATTTATTTATTTACTTATTTATTTATTTATTTATTTAAATCAAATTATATTATTTATTTATTTAATCAAATTATATTATTTATTTATCTATCACTCTTTGAGTGAAATATTTATTCCCTTCTGGAATTAAAACAAAACCAAAATATGTGATACCACTTGACTGATTTTTGTTGATTTATTTGTTTATTATTTTGTTTAAACATTTATATATGTATATACATATTTTGAAATTTTCTATTTATTTATTTGTTATTTATTTATTTTTTGTTTGTTTAGTTATTTATCTAGTTATTTATTTATTTATGTATTTATTTATTTATTTATTTATTTATTTAGTTATTTAGTTATTTATTTATTTATTTATTTTTTTTTTTATTAATTTATTTATTTGTTTATCTGTTTATTTGTTTATTGTTTATTTATTTATTTTTTTTATTTGTTTATTTATTTTTTTTTTTTTTTTTTGTATTTAAATTGGAGGTTTTTTTCGTGTTTCCTCCAAACTATCTATTTTTGTCTCCTTTATATTTTCAATTGAATAAATAATGTTTCAGTAGAAAGATATATCTTATCAAATCTCTGTAAAATGTGCGATAACAAACCAAATGTATATTTAACGAAATAAAATCAATCTATCTATCTATCTAATAAATAACAATAAACCCACAAATTGGCCGGACATAAAAAAAATTGTTTTTATCAAATAATACTTCAAATGAAAGTGGTTCTTAGTTTAATAGCGAGCAAAATGAGTTGATGGTTCTGAAACTATTAATAAATAAACTTCCAAGCAATCAAAAATGAATTCTTTAGTCCAGAAATCTGTCCAATCTTAGGGAAACTAAGGATATTTTAATATAAACTGACAATTTTTACAGTTATTGTCATAATAACAATTATTACAACCCACACTTTTTCCCTTAAAACTTCCAACATATTATTATCCCCCAAAATGTAATAACAATAGTGCACCAAATTTAAATAGGAACTTCGAAAACATTCAAAATTTATATCCAGCACAAAGTCAACAAAATCAGCAAAATTTTACAAGCAATAGACCAAATAATGGAAGAAAGTGAGAAAGAAATCCTGGGCATTTCTGACAAAATAATCATCAAATTTTTCCAAATTGGAACTCAAATAAATTTTATTAGCAGAATAATAATTCAGGACATGGCACTACAGTCCGGAATGAACCTGGGCCTCAACCAAGATGCCTCTCCAATTAGCCCGTCCTTAGCTAACTGCCTCCAGGTGCGCACTCCAAGTTGGTTGAGGTCGGTTTCTAGTTGTGCGCGCCACTTAAGACGAGGTCTTCCTCTACTGCGTCCGACGTCTGGCTGGGAATCGAAGACTCTGCTAGCCGGAGTATTGGTGTCCATTCATTCTACATATCCTAGCCATCTTAAACGTAAATGCGGAGTTTTTTGACCAGGGGCATGTCGCTGTACCGCTCGTAAAGTTCTTGGTTGAATCTTCGTCTCCATAGCCCGTCAACGCAAATGGGACCGAAGATTTTTCGAAGAATTTTCCTCTCAAATCGACCAAGGATTTCTTCATCCGCTTTTGAGAAAGTACATGCTTCAGCGCCGTAGAGCAGGACTGGGATGATCAGGGTCTTATATAAGATCTCCTTAGAAGTTCGAGTGAGGGCTTTACTACTGAATTGCCTTCTTAGCCCGAAAAAACGGCGGTTGGCAAGAGTAATTCTTCGTTTAATTTCTGACGAGATATTGTTGTCAGAGTTAATAGCGGAACCGAGATAGATAAAGTCCCGTACTACCTCAAATGGTGACGTTCTATCTATCTATCTAGACTACCAAACGTGGCTATGACATCACGTTGGGTCCTTCCAATGATGTCAATATCGTCGGCGTATGCTGGTAGTTGTACAGATTTTTGGGAAATTGTGCCTCTGGTGTTTTCTCGTGAGTTTTGCACAATCCTCTAAAGAATCAGATTCTTGCCTCTGAAGTCATAATCCGATGCTGAAGTCAGCATCCGAATAGTCGCTGTTTCTGCTCACTATAACACGGTCCGTAGTAGATGTCATAGTTTTTCATCCTCTTTAATGTCTGCTTTGTAGAAGTTTAGGGCTTCCGCTAAATGTTCGCTTGCACCTCGCCTATTTAATGTTCTCGCATCCAGGTGCAGAAACGAACGTCTTTGTCCTTTTTTGCGTTTAGCCGTGTCGTCAACAATAAAATCAGTCCTTTCCGAGGCTATTGGTTGCTTCGTAACCGTTAAATTTTTCCATGGTTGGGTAGTTAACCCAAAGCACAACCCCCAACCTGGAGGGCCAGTTCCAATTTATTAGATACCCCTAGGACACGGGGCCATCAGTATCCGCTACGGGATTGAGCGCTGCCGTTGGCCTTTCGGTTCATCCGCCACCAGCTCTGTTCAAGGGGCCTGACTAACCCTTGAAATTCCTAGACAACCTGTTGTCCGAATATGTCGAAGCAGCTTTTCTAGGTTCGCCGGGATAGCAGGCCGTGTATTCATTCCGTGCCATTCTGCCTGACTGTTTATAGTGTTGCTGTTTTTCGTTGTGCTATCAACACTCGCGCTTATGGTTTAGCAAGTCAAATCCGGTAGGATGAGACCAGTATCTGATGGTTACCACTTGGAGGTAAAAATAAGCACTTAATGTGTAGTCAGAGTTACAACACTGGGCATTACCAAGTTAAAGCCAATCAGAGTCTACCCTCGTTCTACAACACCCAACCCAGCAGGATCGGAGACACCGCCTCTCAAACAGCCGTATTTTTTCCATGTACGCTAGTGCCACATTGAACCACACGGGACAACCGTAAGCGATGATCGGCCTTATGAGGGCCATGTAGCAAATGACTTTCACCCTTGAGTCAAGTTGTCTGCTTTGAAACAATCTCCTTGTCAGAGCATAAGCATCTCTAACCCTAGCCATATATCTTTGTCAAAATACAGAAACTTGTCAAGCCAGATTCCAAGGTATTTGACTTAATTTCTCAACGCCAACGGCTGTCCATGCTGTCCAATGATACACAAGTTTTTCCAGTTTTTTCTGGTACCCCTAGAAGCCCTATGCAATGGGGTCCTGAACAGAATCGTTTCGGTTTTTTGGAAATTGATCTTCAATTTCCAATCGTCGCAATATCCCTTAATGTGATCGAAGTCACTTTGCAAACCAATGTGTTGGCCTCGCTAATGCTTCGGCTACCACCTACTTAACAGCTCCCCTTGCTTGTGATTTTGTTCAGGAGCTTTACTGCAACGGACTCTGGCTGACTTTTCAAATTCAAGCGGCCAACTTTGTTGATCCGCTTAAGTCCTGACTCCTGGTCGTTGACTATTGCACGTTTCTATTTTTTTGTTTGTTTCTTCGTCTAGTTCTTCTTCTGGCGCTGGTTTTCTACTTTTTTATTAAAACTTTTCAAAAAAATATCTCACTTCGGTTTTTTTTCTGCTTAATTTCACTGAGCGGGAGCTATGGCTTCCTTCTTGTTCAAACTTTATATTTAAAATGAAATTACTTGCAACATCAACAGTTAATTTCAGCAGCATCGAAACTCTCTTCCATCACCTCATGGGCGAATTTCCCTTATTTTCTTAGAAGTCTTTTAGGGGCCAATTTTCTTTCTCTACTACTTTTTTGGCGGCCATCATTCTTTCTGAACGATGCCTAGAAAGAATTTTTTTGTCCCCCACCACAGTAACTGTCATTTAATTTCAGAACTTATAGCGTCCACACTCCACTCATGCCGGCATGCGCAATATAGTGATTGCGCATGCAAACTGAGAGCGTGTGGTTGTGGTTGTGCGGCATGAGTGATTTCAAAACATTTTGATATTTTCTTGCTTGCGCATGCATAACTGCGTGGTGTGTGTGCAAACAAAATTTAAATTACTCAGTTGCGCGAGAGAATTCAAATGAAACAGGGGGCAAATCACCGCATCCGTGAACGGATTCCTAATCGTACGAACGATAATTACGTGATACATCTTTCGAACTACCGGATTGAGATCACGGCATTCGAATGCTCACGGAACGGAATTTTCCATTCGTAATAAATGTCGTACTAGATTGGAAGGGTTAAATGTAATAGTTCAAACGTCAAAAAGTTGTCATTCGGAAAATTTATCAAAACAAATTTATATCAAGACAAAATGGATAGTGCTTAATTTTTTTATCTCAGTACTTCTGAGGAGAGTGAAAGTGATGAGAAAGTGGTTCGAAGACAACTGAGGGATAAAAGTAATCCACTTTCTTTGCCGAAAAGAGCGTAAGAATATTTTAAAACACCCTTTAAATGAATACATAAATGTATTGCCATCTGATTCACAGATTTATAAAAAGATTTCGCTTAAGCAAAGAAGCATTTAAGTACGTTCTCTTAAAGTTAAGTTTGAATAACCAACAATTATCAACCGCAGTACCTCCAGTATTGCAAATAGCATCCACAATTTCCCTCTTGGCAAGCGGTAGTCAACAGCATTCAGTCGGCAACGATTACTTAGTTGGTCTGGCGCAAAGCACGGTTTCGAAATTCACTTCCATTGTACTCCAGCAAATGGAAGAGAAGCTGTGCCAAGACTTCATAAAATTCGATACACAGGACTCACGTAGGTGCAAGGAATGGTTTCTAGAAAAGTATGGAATACCTGGAGGTTATAAATTATTTATTTTTTGTAATGTAGGTACATATAACGAAAACATATTTTTTCTAAGTAATCGGGTGTATAGACATTGGGTTTCAGAGACCATCTCTGAATGAGCATATTTTCCTTAATCGGAAAGGGTTTCAGAGTTCAGGTGCAGCCCACGATTCCTTTGTATGGAAACATTCTGATCAACGGAAATACCTCGAAGATCAATTCAATATCAATCGAAATCAAAATTCGTTGCTCTTAGGTAAGAATGCGACAGAGCATTAACTTTCAAATGCATTATCCTTTTTATTCTTCCTTATAGGTGACTCCGGGTATCCCCTCGAATCCGTTGGATGGCTCAAGCGAATCACTTTTTAAAGAAGTTCATTCAAAGGCACGTTGCATCGTTGAAAGGACAATTGGCATCCTCAAAGGCCGATGGAGGATTTTGGGAAACGAGAAAAAATGTAGATACAAACCTGAAAAAGTGGCCAAGTTCGTTAATGTGTGTTCTGCTTCGCATAACGTTTGCATTAAGTTTAAATTACCCTTTAATACACCGAACACGATTCCCGAAGGTGAACCAATGCCAATTGAAGTTGAACAGTCAACACAATTAACAAGAATCGGAGAGAAAATAAGAAATCATATCAGATGTTCCCTTATTACCAATTAAACTTTTATTAACTTAATATTAAACTCTGTATTAAAAACAAAATAACAAAAAATCACATTTCATATTCAGACTTATAAAATAAAAAAAACATAATAAAATAAAGAAAAAAAAAACACTTTTGATTTAGTTTGAAGTTTTTAAAATATCCAATTGTAGTGCTTTGATTTGCAGTTCAATTTGATTCAGTGCCAGAAAACTTTTATGTCTCTCTTCTTGAATTTCAAGAAACCTTTCCTGAATATCAAGCAGCCTATCGATCTTCGATTCTAGTTTTTTGTAAAATTCTGCTCCTGATTTTATATTTTCTTTAAGCAGCAATATTTTCGGATCAAGATTTGTCTTATTCATTCGCGGTTTGGTTTTATTTTCCTCAAAGCGTTCCTCGTTCTCCTCATTGCTGTTTTCATCATTTTCAGAAGCCACAACCCTTTCAACCAACGAACAAAAGGAGTCGTCGGAATTTTCCGGAAGCGGTGTTGAGCTTCTTTGTTTGTTTTGAGCGTTTCCAAAAGTCTTAACGCTCACAAGACCATCCACAGCTGCTTCTAGTCCGCTTGCTTCTATAATGTGCTCGTCAGATTGCGTAAGGAATTTTTCCTCATAAGGTCCTCCGCCAGTTCTATTTTTAGATGCTTTGTTGAAAGATAATTTTTTCTTTGCTTGGTGTTTTTGGTCAGCAAATACGTAAAAGTGATACGATATTATTGGACGCTTTCATGTGAAAACAAAGTTATAGTCACCTTTTTCCACGATTTAACGTCCTTAACTGGTGGACCAGCAACATTCAATTTTTTTCAGAGTTCTTCCCACAGCCGCTTGCTAGTAGCTCTACCTTGAGCACAATTTGGCAACAAATTTTTCGCCAGATTGGGGTGCCCCCTGATGTATTCCGCCAATACATTTTTTTGTGTGCCGTTCAATTTAGTGCCACTTGTCCTGAAAATTGTGTTATCCATGTTATTAAAGTGTTTTTAATTGTTTTTTTTTCATTTCAAATCACTTTACTTGTAAATGAAAACAACTTACATTTTGTTTATCTTTGGTGTACGTGCCAAAATCAAATTACGAATGCTTTTGACTGACCGAATGACTTGTCGAATGAACGCATCCGTTTACGTATTCGTTCACGGATGGTATAATACCACATTACGTTACGAGTTATTCGATAACGTATCACATAATACCAAGTACACACTTTTACGTGACGAGTCATCCGTTCACGGATGCGGTGATTTGCCCCCAGTTTCGATGAAGAGAGATCGTTTCGTCTAGTGGTGATTGCTGTGTAAGATGAAGTTGAATGTATGTTTTATTTTTATCCCTTGTCACACAGATGTTGCACTGCAAACGAAAAATTGGTCTATGCCTGGTCGTGCTGGATTATTTTTTTTTTAACTTTCTTTTACAAAGAGAAAAGATTTGTTTTCGTAAAAATTTTCGATCTTGAGATTTTGATTAATTTTAACATTACGATGATAGAGGAACCCAAAAAAATGTTTTTTTTAAATTCCGTCCGTCTGTCCCTAATGGCATCTCCAGCCAAAACGGCTTGACCGATTTTCTTCAGACCACGTAGCCAGGGTTTTTTGGTCATAATCTACGCCATTTTAGCCATTTAGTCAAATTATATAAAGGTAATCTCAATTTCCTCGAAAACGGCTCTTACGATTTTGATTAAACTATATTGTATGTATACCTATACTTGATGTTTCCTCAGGTTCTTTTTTGTAAATTTATAGCATCACCAAAAAATATATAAATAGTTTTCAGTAAAAGATATACATTTGTAAATCATATCTCTGTGCGAATAATGTAAATTGTCCAAAATTGTCAGTTTTTCGCAAAATATTTGGTCAAATTGAATATCTGTGTTACTATAATTGTTTGTAACAATTCCAAATAATTAGTTTTAGACCAAATAGTTCTGAACGTGTATGAGAAGGCTACAATCCGCTGTGAGGATCGTTTAATACCATATCCCATTCCATCATAAAATTGAATATTCCAAAAGTCTGAGCTTTATGGGGATGGAATATAGAAAATTGCAACGTCACAACATATTGTTCAGCCAGATTATCAAAATCTTTCACGGTTCTACAAAAAACAACATTTTTCTATGCATATGCTTTGCATATGCCTGGGTAACAGTGACCTATGGACGAAATTTTTATATTAATATTACTAATGATTTTACATTTTGAAATATCTAAAAATTTTACCAAAAATAACGTTTTTCTAAAAGTGGGCGTGGCAGTAGGCGGATTTTTATTAATTGTTCGAACAACACGTACGAGGATCGCATGAAACAATTTTCATTATCCTAGCTCAAAATTTAATGCCTAAAAACCGGTGACCTAAATACAAACGGACGGATGGACGGACAGCCAGACAAACAGACAGACATGGCTTCATCGGCTCAGCTAGCCGAATATGGGTGGGTATCTTGCTGCCCCCTGCAACCCCCACTTGGACTCGCTATTGGATTTGGGTTGCGTGCGCGTTTGGATGTATGTAAACTAAGAATATGTACATCCGACCACGAAAGCAATCCAAATCTAATAGTGAGCCCAAGCAGGGGGGTTGCAGGGGGCAGCAAGACACCCACCCATATTCAAACTTTGCAGTATGCCCCACACAGGTATTTAACTTCACATATTTTAGCAATGTAAAATAAGACCGAACATGGAAATTCGGCGCCCCTGTCTCGCACACACCACTCGTTTTAATTTTTATTTTTAAAAGTTTTTATTGCTCAGCAATGATTTTTAATTTTCGTCCTGTTGAGCTTTTTTTGTCTATGGTCCATTTGCAGTGTTTTCTCAAAAGTACCAAACGAAGAAAATCTGCAACATCAGTCTTATGTTTACTGCACTGACTTGTAAACCACTCAGGAGTCGAACTTTTACATAGTTGTATCATACGGCTCTTTGTGTCAATTCTTTCAGGTTCTTCGTTGAAAACTTTGTGGAAAATTAAAATGTGTTTCTTACTTACTTCCATAAGTGAACCTGATGGCGCAAAAAGTTTACCAAAGTCTGAAAAACTTTGATAATTTTTATGAAAAATGAAGAACTCACTGGGTGCAGTTATTTCTTCATCTTCTTTTCTTCATATTTTTGAACATTTATCGCACTTTAATTTTGGTATCATCTTAAAAACGACGTAGCCAACGAAATATCTAATAGAAACAAGCTCCAAGTTTATATTCGCGGAATTGCAAAAATGATCCTCAAGAAAATAATCTGCGTATATAATGCTATTAAAATTTAAGGTTTCCACCTCAGATTCAGTTGTTTCGCCCATGTCAGTTGCAGCCAAAGAAGGTTCTTCTATAGTGGAAACATTGCTTATTTGGACCAAAGACTGCGGCATTTCTGCACAATTACTATTGGAACTCGACTGAACAATCTTCCAAGTCATTATTTTTGCCAATATATTAATAAGTTCAACAACAGATGGATTATTGTTATTGCCTCCTTTTTGTCTAAAAACAGCAAATGCATTTTCTGGTTTATCTTGATTAAACCGTTTTGTCATAAGGAAAAATTTTTCTGAATTATTAGACAAGTTTTCATCAAAAAGCATAAGAATCGCCGTAAGGCTTAACTGAATACCATTTAAAAAAAAAAACATGATCTTGCTTTTTGTGATCAACAAACTTAACTTCCTTTATATAATCTAGAAATTCCTTTATGAATTTGTAAGATTGATTATTAAGTTGCAAAGCAGATCGATAAAAATTATTTGAATGAAGTGCCCCACTGTTCATGCAATCAAATATTTGGTAAATTTTTTTTTATAAAATCCGCGGTGGATAGAGCCAATTCCTTAGTATTTCTTTTGAAACCGACAGTGTCACAAATTGTTCTAATAGCTGCTTGAACTGTTTTTCTAAATATCTGCGTAGCGAATTTGACTCGCATTTTATCAAAAGAGTTAGGGAATATATGCTGCCTAGTTAATTTCGGGCACATTTTAGTTTTTGAGTTTTCTTCCTTTTCGCAGAGCTCCTTCACTACATTGAAACTTGCTATTCCATCAGGTGTTTTCAAATCACAGTCAAACCAGTTATTTCGCAAAGATTTTATTAAGTGCGGAAAGTCAAACATGCAAAATATTTTTTGATTTACAAACTCAAAATATGGTTTGTCTTTGGTTACCCCTAAATCAGCAAAGCATTTTCGGTTGGAAGATCCCTGATCGCACACTAGGACCTTAACTGAAATACCAAAACTACTTAATAAAGCGATATTTTCTTTAACTATTTCGCAAAGAATTTTAGACGTTAAGCCTTTTTCAGATACGAAGTAGTTCAATACAGTACCCCATTTAGAAAACACGGAACTAAGCATGAACACACAAACCTGCTTTGCAATTTTGTTAGTTCTTTTAATTCAATTAATTTAATCAATTAAATCTAAATGTTGATTATATCTTAATTCCTTTCTTAGTGACGTTTCATCCATTAAGAGTAGCATTTGGTTGTCTTTCTTTTCGTTAAGATCAAAAAGCATTTGTTTAATAGACTCAAAAGCATTGTTTTGAAGCCCAGGTTGAAGAAATTTGATTGGAGACCAACGATTAACCGTGCTTATATGATGCAAATTTAAGTGCAGCTTCTTAAAAAAGCATACGTGGACTGGGACATGTAAAAAATATTTTGCGCTAAATATTTTGCATCATTAGAATACTTATTGTTCGTGGTTCCTAACAGAAGCTTGCAGAATGTTTTTGACTCTTTGCTTATAGCGTCCAAGGAATCAATTGACGTTTCTAATATTTTTGTTGGATTCGTTTTAATTTTTTTTTTGTTTAAAAGAATTATTTTTCATGTTTTTTAACATTTTTTTTAAACGATTATTTCTGTTCAATAACAGCATAATTTTCTTTTTATAAGAATGGACCAGCTTTACATTTTTTTCGCAATTGCTGCAGAGTACATCATCATTACGTGTCCTCTTAGCAGGGCAATCATATTCTGAAAAATCATAAAATTCAAATTCTTGACAATCATTATCCAAATTCAAGGTTGGAAAGGGTTCTGTTTTTAAAAACTTCTTGCCAATATATGTGCTGCAAAAATGATTTTGGCAAATGAAACATTTTTTTTCATAGTCTTTTAAATCAATTTTGCATTTTTCGCGCCAAATTTGACCTGTGTAATCGTATCGGCACTAGGAAAGCCAAACAACCTTAAATGTTGATAGTGTCGTTTTGATTTTTCACAGATACAGCGTTGAACACCAGAGGGCAAACTATTTTTTTTAATTTGTTCGCTTTCGCTCATCTTGATCGCATGTAATCGCAAAGACGGTAAAACACCGAATAAATATAAAATACGCATTCACGTTCACCTCACACAGCAGGCAGCAGTCAGCGACAGCACACACACACATCCCCACGACACGAGATATTTTTATCGAAACTTAACTAAAGAGATGAGCGCATCTTTCGTTGTGCTATCGTTGGCTCTCTTGAGAAATCATTATTAAAGAGAGCGGGCTGTACCAGTACGACCCGCCATAGAACAATTTTTGTTATATGGAGTGCGTCATCTGTATAGACTTCATAATCTTTGATATTACTTAACGCTAAATTGCAGGATCTATTAACGACGACTACAGAATCTAATATAAGAGACGTTTTTAAAGTATTAACATATTTAAGGCTGATAGTTAATTGTAAAAGCCCACATTATTAATTATTATTTTGTTTACTTATGTATTATTTATTGGTTAACCCATTATTATTTATATATCTAGCCGAAAGCCCTGGTAGCTAGTGCTATAAAAAAAATAAAATTGTTAATTGTAATTTACTAACCTAATAATAAAGGAAATAATAACAATAAGAACATGGCTGAAGAAACTTTTATTGAGAAGTTACGGACCTCGGATACCCGGAAACCTGGTAGGGACATCTTCTTAGCATCCACATTGCAGGACTGTGACACAGTCTCGACCTTACAAAGTTGTACGACGCACGAGTAAGTTTTTTGTTTTAAGAGTAAAAAAAATTAAAACGTTTCTATTTCAATTGACCGATTAAAACGCTTAAGTTATAGAAAATTTTGAAAAATAGAAATTGCTTAAGCAGGAGCGAAGTAAACGAATAGGTGCTATTTTTAGCTAGGAAGTTTTCACTGAGGAAGGGTGATGAAGCAGTCATAATGTGCATATTTCAGATGAAGTAAGACACAGGATTAAAAAATTATATTAATAAATAACAATAAACCCACAAATTGGCCGGACATAAAAAAAATTTTGTTATCAAATAATACTTCAAATGAAAGTGGTTCTTAGTTCAATAGCGAGCAAAATGAGTTGATGGTTCTAAAACTATTAATAAATAAACTTCCAAGCAATCAAAAATGAATTCTTCAGTCCAGAAATCTGTCCAATCTTAGGGAAACTAAGGATATTTTAATAGAAACTGACAATTTTTACAGTTATTGTCATAATAACAATTATTACAACCCACACTTTTTCCCTTAACACTTCCAACATATTATTATCCCCCAAAATGTAATAACAATAGTGCACCAAATTTAAATAGGAACTTCGAAAACTTTCAAAATTTATATCCAGCACAAAGTCAACAAAATCAGCAAAATTTTACAAGCAATAGACCAAATAATGGAAGAAAGTGAGAAAGAAATCCTGGGCATTTCTGACAAAATAATCATCAAATTTTTCCAAATTGGAACTCAAATAAATTTTATTAGCAGAATAATAATTCAGGACATGGCACTACAGTCCGGAATGAACCTGGGCCTCAACCAAGATGCCTCTCCAATTAGCCCGTCCTTAGCTAACTGCCTCCAGGTGCGCACTCCAAGTTGGTTGAGGTCGGTTTCTAGTTGTGCGCGCCACTTAAGACGAGGTCTTCCTCTACTGCGTCCGACGTCTGGCTGGGAATCGAAGACTCTGCGAGCCGGAGTATTGGTGTCCATTTATTCTACATAACCTAGCCATCTTAAACGTAAATGCGGAGTTTTTTGACCAGGGGCATGTCGCTGTACCGCTCGTAAATTTCTTGGTTGAATCTTCGTCTCCATAGCCCGTCAACGCAAATGGGACCGAAGATTTTTCGAAGAATTTTCCTCTCAAATCGACCAAGGATTTCTTCATCCGCTTTTGAGACAGTACATGCTTCAGCGCCGTAGAGCAGGACTGGGATGATTAGGGTCTTATATAAGATCTCCTTAGTAGTTCGAGTGAGGGCTTTACTACTGAATTGCCTTCTTAGCCCGAAGAAACGGCGGTTGGCAAGAGTAATTCTTCGTTTAATTTCTGACGAGATATTGTTGTCAGAGTTAATAGCGGAACCGAGATAGATAAAGTCCCGTACTACCTCAAATGGTGACGTTCTATCTATCTATCTAGACTACCAAACGTGGCTATGACATCACCTTGGGTCCTAACAATGATGTCAATATCGTCGGCGTATGCTGGTAGTTGTACAGATTTTTGGGAAATTGTGCCTCTGGTGTTTTCTTGTGAGTTTTGCACAATCCTCTAAAGAATCAGATTCTTGCCTCTGAAGTCATAAGACTTCTTGCCTAAGTCTGGCACTTATAACAAATCCGCATCCGAATAGTCGCTGTTTCTGCTCACTACAACATGGTCCGTAGTAGATGTCACAGTTTTTCATACTCTTTTTGTCGGGCCCATCTCATCGTATTTCCTGGATGGCAGTTATATCTGCTTTGTAGCAGTTTAGGGCTTCCGCTAGTTGTTCGCTTGCACCTCTCCTGTTTAATGTTCTCACATTCCAGGTGCAGATACGAACGTCGTTGTCCTTTTTTCGTTTAGCCGTGTCGTCAACAATAAAATCAGTCCTTTCCGAGGCTATAGGTTGCTTCGTAACCGTTAAATTTTTCCATGGTTGGGTAGTTAACCCAAAGCACAACCCCCAACCTGGAGGGCCAGTTCTAGTTTATTAGACACCCCTAGGACACGGGGCCATCAGTATCCGCTACGGGATTGAGCGCTGCCATTGGCCTTTCGGTTCATCCGCCACCAGCTCTGTTCAAGGGGCCTGACTAACCTTTGAAATTCCTAGACAACTTGTTGTCCGAATATGTCGAAGCAGCTTTTCTAGGTTCGCCTGGGATAGCAGGCCGTGTATTCATTCCGTGACAATCTGACCTAGCTGTTAGAAGTGTTGCTGTTTTTCGTCGTGCTATCAACACTCGCGCTTATGGTTTAGCAAGTCAAATCCGGTAGGATGAGACCAGTATCTGATGGTTACCACTTGGAGGTAAAAATAAGCACTTAATGTGTAGTCAGAGTTACAACACTGGGCATTACCAAGTTAAAGCCAATCAGAGTCTACCCTCGTTCTACAACACCCAACCCAGCAGGATCGGAGACACCGCCTCTCAAACAGCCGTATTTTTTCCATTAACGCTAGTGCCACATTGAACCACACGGGACAACCGTAAGCGATGATCGGCCTTATGAGGGCCATGTAGCAAATGACTTTCACCCTTGAGTCAAGTTGTCTGCTTTGAAACAATCTCCTTGTCAGAGCATAAGCATCCCTAGCCCTAGCCATATATCCTGGTCAAAATACAGAAACTTGTCAAGCCAGATTCCAAGGTATTTGACTTAATTTCTCAACGCCAACGGCTGTCCATGCTGTCCAATGATACACAACTTTTTCCAGTTTTTTCTGGTACCCCTAGAAGCCCCATGCAATGGGGTCCTAAATAGAATCGTTTCGGTTTTTTGGAAATTGATGTTCAATTTCCAATCGTCGCAATATCCCTTAATGTGATCTAAGTCACTTTGCAAACCAAAATGTTGGCCTCGCTAATGCTTCGGCTACCACCTACTTAACAGCTCCCCTTGCTTGTGTTTTTGTTCAGGAGCTTTACTGCAACGGACTCTGGCTGACTTTTCAAATTCAAGTGGCCAACTTTGTTGATCCGCTTAAGTCCTGACTCCTGGTCGTTGACTATTGCACGTTTCTATTTTTTTTGTTTGTTTCTTCGTCTTGTTCTTCTTCTGGCGCTGGTTTTCTACTTTTTTATTAAAACTTTTCAAAAAAAAATCTCACTTCGGTTTTTTTTTCTGCTTAATTTCACTGAGCGGGAGCTATGACTTCCTTCTTGTTCAAACTTTATATTTAAAATGAAATTACTTCCAACATCAACAGTTAATTCCAGCGGCATCGAAACTCTCTTCCTTCACCTCATGGGCGAATTTCCCTTATTTTCTTAGAGGTCTTTTAGGGGCCAATTTTCTTCCTCTACTACTTTGTCTAGAAAGAATTTTTGTCCCCCACCACAGTAACTGTCATTTAATTTCAGAACTTATAGCGTCCACACACCACTCATGCCGGCATGCGCAATATAGTGATTGCGCATGCAAACTGAGAGTGTGTGGTGCTAACTGTGTGGTTGTGCATGCGGCATGAGTGATTTCAAAACATTTTGATATTTTCTTGCTTGCGCATGCATAACTGCGTGGTGTGTGTGCAAACAAAATTTAAATTACTCAGTTGCGCGAGAGAATTCAAATGAAACAGGGGGCAAATCACCGCATCCGTGAACGGATTCCTAATCGTACGAACGATAATTACGTGATACATCTTTCGAACTACCGGATTGAGATCACGGCATTCGAATGCTCACGGAACGGAATTTTCCATTCGTAATAAATGTCGTACTAGATTGGAAGGGTTAAATGTAATAGTTCAAACGTCAAAAAGTTGTCATTCGGAAAATTTATCAAAACAAATTTATATCAAGACAAAATGGATAGTGCTTAATTTTTTTATCTCAGTACTTCTGAGGAGAGTGAAAGTGATGAGAAAGTGGTTCGAAGACAACTGAGGGATAAAAGTAATCCACTTTCTTTGCCGAAAAGAGCGTAAGAATATTTTAAAACACCCTTTAAATGAATACATAAATGTATTGCCATCTGATTCACAGATTTATAAAAAGATTTCGCTTAAGCAAAGAAGCATTTAAGTACGTTCTCTTAAAGTTAAGTTTGAATAACCAACAATTATCAACCGCAGTACCTCCAGTATTGCAAATAGCATCCACAATTTCCCTCTTGGCAAGCGGTAGTCAACAGCATTCAGTCGGCAACGATTACTTAGTTGGTCTGGCGCAAAGCACGGTTTCGAAATTCACTTCCATTGTACTCCAGCAAATGGAAGAGAAGCTGTGCCAAGACTTCATAAAATTCGATACACAGGACTCACGTAGGTGCAAGGAATGGTTTCTAGAAAAGTATGGAATACCTGGAGGTAAAAAATTATTTATTTTTTGTAATGTAGGTACATATAACGAAAACATATTTTTTCTAAGTAATCGGGTGTATAGACGGAACGCACATTGGATTTCAGAGACCATCTCTGAATGAGCATATGTTCCTTAATCGGAGAGGGTTTCATAGTTTAAATGCCATGATAGTAAGCCAAATCTTACTTTACTAGTACAAATATGTGAAATTCATTATCAATTTTTCAGATATGCGATCATAAGTACAAAATAAGTGCCATTAACTCGCAATACGGAGGTGCAGCCCGCGATTCCTTTGTATGGAAACATTCCGATCAACGGAAATACCTCGAAGATCAATTCAATATCAATCGAAATCAAAATTCGTTGCTCTTAGGTAAGAATGCGACAGAGCATAAACTTTCCAATGCATTATCCTTTTTATTCTTCCATATAGGTGACTCCGGGTATCCCCTCGAACCGTGGTGTATAACACCATATCGTAATCCGTTGGATGGCTCAAGCGAATCACTTTTTAAAGAAGTTCATTCAAAGGCACGTTGCATCGTTGAAAGGACAATTGGCATCCTCAAAGGCCGATGGAGGATTTTGGGAAACGAGAAAAAATGTAGATACAAACCTGAAAAAGTGGCCAAGTTCGTTAATGTGTGTTCTGCTTCGCATAACGTTTGCATTAAGTTTAAATTACCCTTTAATACACCGAACACGATTCCCGAAGGTGAACCAATGCCAATTGAAGTTGAACAGTCAACACAATTAACAAGAATCGGAGAGAAAATAAGAAATCATATCAGATGTTCCCTTATTACCAATTAAACTTTTATTAACTTAATATTAAACTCTGTATTAAAAACAAAATAACAAAAAATCACATTTCATATTCAGACTTATAAAATAAAAAAACATAATAAAATAAAGAAAAAAAAAAAATACTTTTGATTTAATTTGAAGTTTTTAAAATATCCAATTGTAGTGCTTTGATTTGCAGTTCAATTTGATTCAGTGCCAGAAAACTTTTATGTCTCTCTTCTTGAATTTCGAGAAACCTTTCCTGAATATCAAGCAGCCTATCGATCTTCGATTCTAGTTTTTTGTTAAATTCTGCTCCTGATTTTATATTTTCTTTAAGCAGCAATATTTTCGGATCAAGATTTGTCTTATTCATTCGCGGTTTGGTTTTATTTTCCTCAAAGCGTTCCTCGTTCTCCTCATTGCTGTTTTCATCATTTTCAGAAGCCACAACCCTTTCAACCAACGAACAAAAGGAGTCGTCGGAATTTTCCGGAAGCGGTGTTGAGCTTCTTTGTTTGTTTTGAGCGTTTCCAAAAGTCTTAACGCTCACAAGACCATCCACAGCTGCTTCTAGTCCGCTTGCTTCTATAATGTGCTCGTCAGCTTGCGTAAGGAATTTTTCCTCATAAGGTCCTCCGCCAGTTCTATTTTTAGATGCTTTGTTGAAAGATAATTTTTTCTTTGCTTGGTGTTTTTGGTCAGCAAATACCTAAAAGTGATACGATGTTATTGGACGCTTTCATGTGAAAACAAAGTTGTAATCACCTTTTTCCACGATTTAACGTCCTTAACTGGTGGACCAGCAACATTCAATTTTTTTGAGAGTTCTTCCCACAGCCGCTTGCTAGTAGCTCTACCTTGAGCACAATTTGGCAACAAATTTTTCGCCAGATTGGGGTGCCCCCTGATGTATTCCGCCAATACATTTTTTTGTGTGCCGTTCAATTTAGTGCCACTTGTCCTGAAAATTGTGTTATCCATGTTATTAAAGTGTTTTTAATTGTTTTTTTTTCATTTCAAATCACTTTACTTGTAAATGAAAACAACTTACATTTTGTTTATCTTTGGTGTACGTGCCAAAATCAAATTACGAATGCTTTTGACTGACCGAATGACTTGTCGAATGAACGCATCCGTTTACGTATTCGTTCACGGATGGTATAATACCACATTACGTTACGAGTTATTCGATAACGTATCACATAATACCAAGTACACACTTTTACGTGACGAGTCATCCGTTCACGGATGCGGTGATTTGCCCCCAGTTTCGATGAAGAGAGATCGTTTCGTCTAGTGGTGATTGCTGTGTGAGATGAAGTTGAATGTATGTTTTATTTTTATCCCTTGTCACACAGATGTTGCACTGCAAACGAAAAATTGGTCTATGCCTGGTCGTGCTGGATTATTTTTTTTTTAACTTTCTTTTACAAAGAGAAAAGATTTGTTTTCGAAAAAATTATTGATCTTGAGATTTTGATTAATTTTAACATTACGATGATAGAGGAACCCAAAAAAATGTTTTTTTTAAATTCCGTCCGTCTGTCCCTAATGGCATCTCCAGCCAAAACGGCTTGACCGATTTTCTTCAGACCACGTAGCCAGGGTTTTTTGGTCATAATCTACGCCATTTTAGCCATTTAGTCAAATTATATAAAGGTAATCTCAATTTCCTCGAAAACGGCTCTTACGATTTTGATTAAACTATATTGTATGTATACCTATACTTGATGTTTCCTCAGGTTCTTTTTTGTAAATTTATAGCATCACCAAAAAATATATAAATAGTTTTCAGTAAAAGATATACATTTGTAAATCATATCTCTGTGCGAATAATGTAAATTGTCCAAAATTGTCAGTTTTTCGCAAAATATTTGGTCAAATTGAATATCTGTGTTACTATAATTGTTTGTAACAATTCCAAATAATTAGTTTTAGACCAAATAGTTCTGAACGTGTATGAGAAGGCTACAATCCGCTGTGAGGATCGTTTAATACCATATCCCATTCCATCATAAAATTGAATATTCCAAAAGTCTGAGCTTTATGGGGATGGAATATAGAAAATTGCAACGTCACAACATATTGTTCAGCCAGATTATCAAAATCTTTCACGGTTCTACAAAAAACAACATTTTTCTATGCATATGCTTTGCATATGCCTGGGTAACAGTGACCTATGGACGAAATTTTTATATTAATATTACTAATGATTTTACATTTTGAAATATCTAAAAATTTTACCAAAAATAACGTTTTTCTAAAAGTGGGCGTGGCAGTAGGCGGATTTTTATTAATTGTTCGAACAACACGTACGAGGATCGCATGAAACAATTTTCATTATCCTAGCTCAAAATTTAATGCCTAAAAACCGGTGACCTAAATACAAACGGACGGATGGACGGACAGCCAGACAAACAGACAGACATGGCTTCATCGGCTCAGCTAGCCGAATATGGGTGGGTATCTTGCTGCCCCCTGCAACCCCCACTTGGACTCGCTATTGGATTTGGGTTGCGTGCGCGTTTGGATGTATGTAAACTAAGAATATGTACATCCGACCACGAAAGCAATCCAAATCTAATAGTGAGCCCAAGCAGGGGGGTTGCAGGGGGCAGCAAGACACCCACCCATATTCAAACTTTGCAGTATGCCCCACACAGGTATTTAACTTCACATATTTTAGCAATGTAAAATAAGACCGAACATGGAAATTCGGCGCCCCTGTCTTGCACACACCACTCGTTTTAATTTTTGTTTTTTAAAGTTTTTATTGCTCAGCAATGATTTTTAATTTTCGTCCTGTTGAGCTTTTTTTGTCTATGGTCCATTTGCAGTGTTTTCTCAAAAGTACCAAACGAAGAAAATCTGCAACATCAGTCTTATGTTTACTTCACTCACTTGTAAACCACTCAGGAGTCGAACTTTTACATAGTTGTATCATACGGCTCTTTGTGTCAATTCTTTCAGGTTCTTCGTTGAAAACTTTGTGGAAAATTAAAATGTGTTTCTTACTTACTTCCATAAGTGAACCTGATGGCGCAAAAAGTTTACCAAAGTCTGAAAAACTTTGATAATTTTTATGAAAAATGAAGAACTCACTGGGTGCAGTTATTTCTTCATCTTCTTTTCTTCATATTTTTGAACATTTATCGCACTTTAATTTTGGTATCATCTTAAAAACGACGTAGCCAACGAAATATCTAATAGAAACAAGCTCCAAGTTTATATTCGCGGAATTGCAAAAATGATCCTCAAGAAAATAATCTGCGTATATAATGCTATTAAAATTTAAGGTTTCCACCTCAGATTCAGTTGTTTCGCCCATGTCAGTTGCAGCCAAAGAAGGTTCTTCTATAGTGGAAACATTGCTTATTTGGACCAAAGACTGCGGCATTTCTGCACAATTACTATTGGAACTCGACTGAACAATCTTCCAAGTCATTATTTTTGCCAATATATTAATAAGTTCAACAACAGATGGATTATTGTTATTGCCTCCTTTTTGTCTAAAAACAGCAAATGCATTTTCTGGTTTATCTTGATTAAACCGTTTTGTCATAAGGAAAAATTTTTCTGAATTATTAGACAAGTTTTCATCAAAAAGCATAAGAATCGCCGTAAGGCTTAACTGAATACCATTTAAAAAAAAAAACATGATCTTGCTTTTTGTGATCAACAAACTTAACTTCCTTTATATAATCTAGAAATTCCTTTATGAATTTGTAAGATTGATTATTAAGTTGCAAAGCAGATCGATAAAAATTATTTGAATGAAGTGCCCCACTGTTCATGCAATCAAATATTTGGTAAATTTTTTTTTATAAAATCCGCGGTGGATAGAGCCAATTCCTTAGTATTTCTTTTGAAACCGACAGTGTCACAAATTGTTCTAATAGCTGCTTGAACTGTTTTTCTAAATATCTGCGTAGCGAATTTGACTCGCATTTTATCAAAAGAGTTAGGGAATATATGCTGCCTAGTTAATTTCGGGCACATTTTAGTTTTTGAGTTTTCTTCCTTTTCGCAGAGCTCCTTCACTACATTGAAACTTGCTATTCCATCAGGTGTTTTCAAATCACAGTCAAACCAGTTATTTCGCAAAGATTTTATTAAGTGCGGAAAGTCAAACATGCAAAATATTTTTTGATTTACAAACTCAAAATATGGTTTGTCTTTGGTTACCCCTAAATCAGCAAAGCATTTTCGGTTGGAAGATCCCTGATCGCACACTAGGACCTTAACTGAAATACCAAAACTACTTAATAAAGCGATATTTTCTTTAACTATTTCGCAAAGAATTTTAGACGTTAAGCCTTTTTCAGATACGAAGTAGTTCAATACAGTACCCCATTTAGAAAACACGGAACTAAGCATGAACACACAAACCTGCTTTGCAATTTTGTTAGTTCTTTTAATTCAATTAATTTAATCAATTAAATCTAAATGTTGATTATATCTTAATTCCTTTCTTAGTGACGTTTCATCCATTAAGAGTAGCATTTGGTTGTCTTTCTTTTCGTTAAGATCAAAAAGCATTTGTTTAATAGACTCAAAAGCATTGTTTTGAAGCCCAGGTTGAAGAAATTTGATTGGAGACCAACGATTAACCGTGCTTATATGATGCAAATTTAAGTGCAGCTTCTTAAAAAAGCATACGTGGACTGGGACATGTAAAAAATATTTTGCGCTAAATATTTTGCATCATTAGAATACTTATTGTTCGTGGTTCCTAACAGAAGCTTGCAGAATGTTTTTGACTCTTTGCTTATAGCGTCCAAGGAATCAATTGACGTTTCTAATATTTTTGTTGGATTCGTTTTAATTTTTTTTTTGTTTAAAAGAATTATTTTTCATGTTTTTTAACATTTTTTTTAAACGATTATTTCTGTTCAATAACAGCATAATTTTCTTTTTATAAGAATGGACCAGCTTTACATTTTTTTCGCAATTGCTGCAGAGTACATCATCATTACGTGTCCTCTTAGCAGGGCAATCATATTCTGAAAAATCATAAAATTCAAATTCTTGACAATCATTATCCAAATTCAAGGTTGGAAAGGGTTCTGTTTTTAAAAACTTCTTGCCAATATATGTGCTGCAAAAATGATTTTGGCAAATGAAACATTTTTTTTCATAGTCTTTTAAATCAATTTTGCATTTTTCGCGCCAAATTTGACCTGTAATCTTATCGGCACTAGGAAAGCCAAACAACCTTAAATGTTGATAGTGTCGTTTTGATTTTTCACAGATACAGCGTTGAACGCCAGAGGGCAAACTATTTTTTTTAATTTGTTCGCTTTCGCTCATCTTGATCGCATGTAATCGCAAAGACGGTAAAACACCGAATAAATATAAAATACGCATTCACGTTCACCTCACACAGCAGGCAGCAGTCAGCGACAGCACACACACACATCCCCACGACACGAGATATTTTTATCGAAACTTAACTAAAGAGATGAGCGCATCTTTCGTTGTGCTATCGTTGGCTCTCTTGAGAAATCATTATTAAAGAGAGCGGGCTGTACCAGTACGACCCGCCATAGAACAATTTTTGTTATATGGAGTGCGTCATCTGTATAGACTTCATAATCTTTGATATTACTTAACGCTAAATTGCAGGATCTATTAACGACGACTACAGAATCTAATATAAGAGACGTTTTTAAAGTATTAACATATTTAAGGCTGATAGTTAATTGTAAAAGCCCACATTATTAATTATTATTTTGTTTACTTATGTATTATTTATTGGTTAACCCATTATTATTTATATATCTAGCCGAAAGCCCTGGTAGCTAGTGCTATAAAAAAAATAAAATTGTTAATTGTAATTTACTAACCTAATAATAAAGGAAATAATAACAATAAGAACATGGCTGAAGAAACTTTTATTGAGAAGTTACGGACCTCGGATACCCGGAAACCTGGTAGGGACATCTTCTTAGCATCCACATTGCAGGACTGTGACACAGTCTCGACCTTACAAAGTTGTACGACGCACGAGTAAGTTTTTTGTTTTAAGAGTAAAAAAAATTAAAACGTTTCTATTTCAATTGACCGATTAAAACGCTTAAGTTATAGAAAATTTTGAAAAATAGAAATTGCTTAAGCAGGAGCGAAGTAAACGAATAGGTGCTATTTTTAGCTAGGAAGTTTTCACTGAGGAAGGGTGATGAAGCAGTCATAATGTGCATATTTCAGATGAAGTAAGACACAGGATTAAAAAATTATATTAATAAATAACAATAAACCCACAAATTGGCCGGACATAAAAAAAATTTTGTTATCAAATAATACTTCAAATGAAAGTGGTTCTTAGTTCAATAGCGAGCAAAATGAGTTGATGGTTCTAAAACTATTAATAAATAAACTTCCAAGCAATCAAAAATGAATTCTTCAGTCCAGAAATCTGTCCAATCTTAGGGAAACTAAGGATATTTTAATAGAAACTGACAATTTTTACAGTTATTGTCATAATAACAATTATTACAACCCACACTTTTTCCCTTAACACTTCCAACATATTATTATCCCCCAAAATGTAATAACAATAGTGCACCAAATTTAAATAGGAACTTCGAAAACTTTCAAAATTTATATCCAGCACAAAGTCAACAAAATCAGCAAAATTTTACAAGCAATAGACCAAATAATGGAAGAAAGTGAGAAAGAAATCCTGGGCATTTCTGACAAAATAATCATCAAATTTTTCCAAATTGGAACTCAAATAAATTTTATTAGCAGAATAATAATTCAGGACATGGCACTACAGTCCGGAATGAACCTGGGCCTCAACCAAGATGCCTCTCCAATTAGCCCGTCCTTAGCTAACTGCCTCCAGGTGCGCACTCCAAGTTGGTTGAGGTCGGTTTCTAGTTGTGCGCGCCACTTAAGACGAGGTCTTCCTCTACTGCGTCCGACGTCTGGCTGGGAATCGAAGACTCTGCGAGCCGGAGTATTGGTGTCCATTTATTCTACATAACCTAGCCATCTTAAACGTAAATGCGGAGTTTTTTGACCAGGGGCATGTCGCTGTACCGCTCGTAAATTTCTTGGTTGAATCTTCGTCTCCATAGCCCGTCAACGCAAATGGGACCGAAGATTTTTCGAAGAATTTTCCTCTCAAATCGACCAAGGATTTCTTCATCCGCTTTTGAGACAGTACATGCTTCAGCGCCGTAGAGCAGGACTGGGATGATTAGGGTCTTATATAAGATCTCCTTAGTAGTTCGAGTGAGGGCTTTACTACTGAATTGCCTTCTTAGCCCGAAGAAACGGCGGTTGGCAAGAGTAATTCTTCGTTTAATTTCTGACGAGATATTGTTGTCTGAGTTAATAGCGGAACCGAGATAGATAAAGTCCCGTACTACCTCAAATGGTGACGTTCTATCTATCTATCTAGACTACCAAACGTGGCTATGACATCACCTTGGGTCCTAACAATGATGTCAATATCGTCGGCGTATGCTGGTAGTTGTACAGATTTTTGGGAAATTGTGCCTCTGGTGTTTTCTTGTGAGTTTTGCACAATCCTCTAAAGAATCAGATTCTTGCCTCTGAAGTCATAAGACTTCTTGCCTAAGCCTGGCACTTATAACAAATCCGCATCCGAATAGTCGCTGTTTCTGCTCACTACAACATGGTCCGTAGTAGATGTCACAGTTTTTCATACTCTTTTTGTCGGGCCCATCTCATCGTATTTCCTGGATGGCAGTTATATCTGCTTTGTAGCAGTTTAGGGCTTCCGCTAGTTGTTCGCTTGCACCTCTCCTGTTTAATGTTCTCACATTCCAGGTGCAGATACGAACGTCGTTGTCCTTTTTTCGTTTAGCCGTGTCGTCAACAATAAAATCAGTCCTTTCCGAGGCTATAGGTTGCTTCGTAACCGTTAAATTTTTCCATGGTTGGGTAGTTAACCCAAAGCACAACCCCCAACCTGGAGGGCCAGTTCTAGTTTATTAGACACCCCTAGGACACGGGGCCATCAGTATCCGCTACGGGATTGAGCGCTGCCATTGGCCTTTCGGTTCATCCGCCACCAGCTCTGTTCAAGGGGCCTGACTAACCTTTGAAATTCCTAGACAACTTGTTGTCCGAATATGTCGAAGCAGCTTTTCTAGGTTCGCCTGGGATAGCAGGCCGTGTATTCATTCCGTGACAATCTGACCTAGCTGTTAGAAGTGTTGCTGTTTTTCGTCGTGCTATCAACACTCGCGCTTATGGTTTAGCAAGTCAAATCCGGTAGGATGAGACCAGTATCTGATGGTTACCACTTGGAGGTAAAAATAAGCACTTAATGTGTAGTCAGAGTTACAACACTGGGCATTACCAAGTTAAAGCCAATCAGAGTCTACCCTCGTTCTACAACACCCAACCCAGCAGGATCGGAGACACCGCCTCTCAAACAGCCGTATTTTTTCCATTAACGCTAGTGCCACATTGAACCACACGGGACAACCGTAAGCGATGATCGGCCTTATGAGGGCCATGTAGCAAATGACTTTCACCCTTGAGTCAAGTTGTCTGCTTTGAAACAATCTCCTTGTCAGAGCATAAGCATCCCTAGCCCTAGCCATATATCCTGGTCAAAATACAGAAACTTGTCAAGCCAGATTCCAAGGTATTTGACTTAATTTCTCAACGCCAACGGCTGTCCATGCTGTCCAATGATACACAACTTTTTCCAGTTTTTTCTGGTACCCCTAGAAGCCCCATGCAATGGGGTCCTAAATAGAATCGTTTCGGTTTTTTGGAAATTGATGTTCAATTTCCAATCGTCGCAATATCCCTTAATGTGATCTAAGTCACTTTGCAAACCAAAATGTTGGCCTCGCTAATGCTTCGGCTACCACCTACTTAACAGCTCCCCTTGCTTGTGTTTTTGTTCAGGAGCTTTACTGCAACGGACTCTGGCTGACTTTTCAAATTCAAGTGGCCAACTTTGTTGATCCGCTTAAGTCCTGACTCCTGGTCGTTGACTATTGCACGTTTCTATTTTTTTTGTTTGTTTCTTCGTCTTGTTCTTCTTCTGGCGCTGGTTTTCTACTTTTTTATTAAAACTTTTCAAAAAAAAATCTCACTTCGGTTTTTTTTTCTGCTTAATTTCACTGAGCGGGAGCTATGACTTCCTTCTTGTTCAAACTTTATATTTAAAATGAAATTACTTCCAACATCAACAGTTAATTCCAGCGGCATCGAAACTCTCTTCCTTCACCTCATGGGCGAATTTCCCTTATTTTCTTAGAGGTCTTTTAGGGGCCAATTTTCTTCCTCTACTACTTTGTCTAGAAAGAATTTTTGTCCCCCACCACAGTAACTGTCATTTAATTTCAGAACTTATAGCGTCCACACACCACTCATGCCGGCATGCGCAATATAGTGATTGCGCATGCAAACTGAGAGTGTGTGGTGCTAACTGTGTGGTTGTGCATGCGGCATGAGTGATTTCAAAACATTTTGATATTTTCTTGCTTGCGCATGCATAACTGCGTGGTGTGTGTGCAAACAAAATTTAAATTACTCAGTTGCGCGAGAGAATTCAAATGAAACAGGGGGCAAATCACCGCATCCGTGAACGGATTCCTAATCGTACGAACGATAATTACGTGATACATCTTTCGAACTACCGGATTGAGATCACGGCATTCGAATGCTCACGGAACGGAATTTTCCATTCGTAATAAATGTCGTACTAGATTGGAAGGGTTAAATGTAATAGTTCAAACGTCAAAAAGTTGTCATTCGGAAAATTTATCAAAACAAATTTATATCAAGACAAAATGGATAGTGCTTAATTTTTTTATCTCAGTACTTCTGAGGAGAGTGAAAGTGATGAGAAAGTGGTTCGAAGACAACTGAGGGATAAAAGTAATCCACTTTCTTTGCCGAAAAGAGCGTAAGAATATTTTAAAACACCCTTTAAATGAATACATAAATGTATTGCCATCTGATTCACAGATTTATAAAAAGATTTCGCTTAAGCAAAGAAGCATTTAAGTACGTTCTCTTAAAGTTAAGTTTGAATAACCAACAATTATCAACCGCAGTACCTCCAGTATTGCAAATAGCATCCACAATTTCCCTCTTGGCAAGCGGTAGTCAACAGCATTCAGTCGGCAACGATTACTTAGTTGGTCTGGCGCAAAGCACGGTTTCGAAATTCACTTCCATTGTACTCCAGCAAATGGAAGAGAAGCTGTGCCAAGACTTCATAAAATTCGATACACAGGACTCACGTAGGTGCAAGGAATGGTTTCTAGAAAAGTATGGAATACCTGGAGGTAAAAAATTATTTATTTTTTGTAATGTAGGTACATATAACGAAAACATATTTTTTCTAAGTAATCGGGTGTATAGACGGAACGCACATTGGATTTCAGAGACCATCTCTGAATGAGCATATGTTCCTTAATCGGAGAGGGTTTCATAGTTTAAATGCCATGATAGTAAGCCAAATCTTACTTTACTAGTACAAATATGTGAAATTCATTATCAATTTTTCAGATATGCGATCATAAGTACAAAATAAGTGCCATTAACTCGCAATACGGAGGTGCAGCCCGCGATTCCTTTGTATGGAAACATTCCGATCAACGGAAATACCTCGAAGATCAATTCAATATCAATCGAAATCAAAATTCGTTGCTCTTAGGTAAGAATGCGACAGAGCATAAACTTTCCAATGCATTATCCTTTTTATTCTTCCATATAGGTGACTCCGGGTATCCCCTCGAACCGTGGTGTATAACACCATATCGTAATCCGTTGGATGGCTCAAGCGAATCACTTTTTAAAGAAGTTCATTCAAAGGCACGTTGCATCGTTGAAAGGACAATTGGCATCCTCAAAGGCCGATGGAGGATTTTGGGAAACGAGAAAAAATGTAGATACAAACCTGAAAAAGTGGCCAAGTTCGTTAATGTGTGTTCTGCTTCGCATAACGTTTGCATTAAGTTTAAATTACCCTTTAATACACCGAACACGATTCCCGAAGGTGAACCAATGCCAATTGAAGTTGAACAGTCAACACAATTAACAAGAATCGGAGAGAAAATAAGAAATCATATCAGATGTTCCCTTATTACCAATTAAACTTTTATTAACTTAATATTAAACTCTGTATTAAAAACAAAATAACAAAAAATCACATTTCATATTCAGACTTATAAAATAAAAAAAACATAATAAAATAAAGAAAAAAAAAAAAACACTTGTGATTTAGTTTGAAGTTTTTAAAATATCCAATTGTAGTGCTTTGATTTGCAGTTCAATTTGATTCAGTGCCAGAAAACTTTTATGTCTCTCTTCTTGAATTTCGGGAAACCTTTCCTGAATATCAAGCAGCCTATCGATCTTCGATTCAAGTTTTTTGTTAAATTCTGCTCCTGATTTTATATTTTCTTTAAGCAGCAATATTTTCGGATCAAGATTTGTCTTATTCATTCGCGGTTTGGTTTTATTTTCCTCAAAGCGTTCCTCGTTCTCCTCATTGCTGTTTTCATCATTTTCAGAAGCCACAACCCTTTCAACCAACGAACAAAAGGAGTCGTCGGAATTTTCCGGAAGCGGTGTTGAGCTTCTTTGTTTGTTTTGAGCGTTTCCAAAAGTCTTAACGCTCACAAGACCATCCACAGCTGCTTCTAGTCCGCTTGCTTCTATAATGTGCTCGTCAGCTTGCGTAAGGAATTTTTCCTCATAAGGTCCTCCGCCAGTTCTATTTTTAGATGCTTTGTTGAAAGATAATTTTTTCTTTGCTTGGTGTTTTTGGTCAGCAAATACCTAAAAGTGATACGATGTTATTGGACGCTTTCATGTGAAAACAAAGTTGTAATCACCTTTTTCCACGATTTAACGTCCTTAACTGGTGGACCAGCAACATTCAATTTTTTTGAGAGTTCTTCCCACAGCCGCTTGCTAGTAGCTCTACCTTGAGCACAATTTGGCAACAAATTTTTCGCCAGATTGGGGTGCCCCCTGATGTATTCCGCCAATACATTTTTTTGTGTGCCGTTCAATTTAGTGCCACTTGTCCTGAAAATTGTGTTATCCATGTTATTAAAGTGTTTTTAATTGTTTTTTTTTCATTTCAAATCACTTTACTTGTAAATGAAAACAACTTACATTTTGTTTATCTTTGGTGTACGTGCCAAAATCAAATTACGAATGCTTTTGACTGACCGAATGACTTGTCGAATGAACGCATCCGTTTACGTATTCGTTCACGGATGGTATAATACCACATTACGTTACGAGTTATTCGATAACTTATCACATAATACCAAGTACACACTTTTACGTGACGAGTCATCCGTTCACGGATGCGGTGATTTGCCCCCAGTTTCGATGAAGAGAGATCGTTTCGTCTAGTGGTGATTGCTGTGTAAGATGAAGTTGAATGTATGTTTTATTTTTATCCCTTGTCACACAGATGTTGCACTGCAAACGAAAAATTGGTCTATGCCTGGTCGTGCTGGATTATTTTTTTTTTAACTTTCTTTTACAAAGAGAAAAGATTTGTTTTCGAAAAAATTATTGATCTTGAGATTTTGATTAATTTTAACATTACGATGATAGAGGAACCCAAAAAATGTTTTTTTTAAATTCCGTCCGTCTGTCCCTAATGGCATCTCCAGCCAAAACGGCTTGACCGATTTTCTTCAGACCACGTAGCCAGGGTTTTTTGGTCATAATCTACGCCATTTTAGCCATTTAGTCAAATTATATAAAGGTAATCTCAATTTCCTCGAAAACGGCTCTTACGATTTTGATTAAACTATATTGTATGTATACCTATACTTGATGTTTCCTCAGGTTCTTTTTTGTAAATTTATAGCATCACCAAAAAATATATAAATAGTTTTCAGTAAAAGATATACATTTGTAAATCATATCTCTGTGCGAATAATGTAAATTGTCCAAAACTTCATACCTACCCAGTTCTTTTCGACAAAATCCATACAACGGATTTTTTAATTTATACCAAAATTGTCAGTTTTTCGCAAAATATTTGGTCAAATTGAATATCTGTGTTACTAGAATTGTTTGTAACAATTCCAAATAATTAGTTTTAGACCAAATAGTTCTGAACGTGTATGAGAAGGCTACAATCCGCTGTGAGGATCGTTTAATACCATATCCCATTCCATCATAAAATTGAATATTCCAAAAGTCTGAGCTTTATGGGGATGGAATATAGAAAATTGCAACGTCACAACATATTGTTCAGCCAGATTATCAAAATCTTTCATGGTTCTACAAAAAACAACATTTTTCTATGCATATGCTTTGCATACCCCCAAGAAGTGGGCCTGGGTAACAATGACCTATGGACGAAATTTTTATATTAATATTACTAATGATTTTACATTTTGAAATATCTAAAAATTTTACCAAAAATAACGTTTTTGTAAAAGTGGGCGTGGCAGTAGGCGGATTTTTATTAATTGTTCGAACAACACGTACGAGGATCGCATAAAGCAATTTTCATTATCCTAGCTCTAAATTTAATGCCTAAAAACCGGTGACCTACATACAAACGGACGGATGGACGGACAGCCAGACAGACAGACAGACATGGCTTCATCGGCTCAGCTATATGGGTGGGTATCTTGCTGCCCCCTGCAACCCCCACTTGGACTCGCTATTGGATTTGGGTTGCGTGCGCGTTTGGATGTATGTAAACTAAGAATATGTACATCCGACCACGAAAGCAATCCAAATCTAATAGTGAGCCCAAGCAGGGGGGTTGCAGGGGGCAGCAAGACACCCACCCATATTCAAACTTTGCAGTATGCCCCACACAGGTATTTAACTTCACATATTTTAGCAATGTAAAATAAGACCGAACATGGAAATTCGGCGCCCCTGTCTCGCACACACCACTCGTTTTAATTTTTATTTTTAAAAGTTTTTATTGCTCAGCAATGATTTTTAATTTTCGTCCTGTTGAGCTTTTTTTGTCTATGGTCCATTTGCAGTGTTTTCTCAAAAGTACCAAACGAAGAAAATCTGCAACATCAGTCTTATGTTTACTTCACTCACTTGTAAACCACTCAGGAGTCGAACTTTTACATAGTTGTATCATACGGCTCTTTGTGTCAATTCTTTCAGGTTCTTCGTTGAAAACTTTGTGGAAAATTAAAATGTGTTTCTTACTTACTTCCATAAGTGAACCTGATGGCGCAAAAAGTTTACCAAAGTCTGAAAAACTTTGATAATTTTTATGAAAAATGAAGAACTCACTGGGTGCAGTTATTTCTTCATCTTCTTTTCTTCATATTTTTGAACATTTATCGCACTTTAATTTTGGTATCATCTTAAAAACGACGTAGCCAACGAAATATCTAATAGAAACAAGCTCCAAGTTTATATTCGCGGAATTGCAAAAATGATCCTCAAGAAAATAATCTGCGTATATAATGCTATTAAAATTTAAGGTTTCCACCTCAGATTCAGTTGTTTCGCCCATGTCAGTTGCAGCCAAAGAAGGTTCTTCTATAGTGGAAACATTGCTTATTTGGACCAAAGACTGCGGCATTTCTGCACAATTACTATTGGAACTCGACTGAACAATCTTCCAAGTCATTATTTTTGCCAATATATTAATAAGTTCAACAACAGATGGATTATTGTTATTGCCTCCTTTTTGTCTAAAAACAGCAAATGCATTTTCTGGTTTATCTTGATTAAACCGTTTTGTCATAAGGAAAAATTTTTCTGAATTATTAGACAAGTTTTCATCAAAAAGCATAAGAATCGCCGTAAGGCTTAACTGAATACCATTTAAAAAAAAAACATGATCTTGCTTTTTGTGATCAACAAACTTAACTTCCTTTATATAATCTAGAAATTCCTTTATGAATTTGTAAGATTGATTATTAAGTTGCAAAGCAGATCGATAAAAATTATTTGAATGAAGTGCCCCACTGTTCATGCAATCAAATATTTGGTAAATTTTTTTTTATAAAATCCGCGGTGGATAGAGCCAATTCCTTAGTATTTCTTTTGAAACCGACAGTGTCACAAATTGTTCTAATAGCTGCTTGAACTGTTTTTCTAAATATCTGCGTAGCGAATTTGACTCGCATTTTATCAAAAGAGTTAGGGAATATATGCTGCCTAGTTAATTTCGGGCACATTTTAGTTTTTGAGTTTTCTTCCTTTTCGCAGAGCTCCTTCACTACATTGAAACTTGCTATTCCATCAGGTGTTTTCAAATCACAGTCAAACCAGTTATTTCGCAAAGATTTTATTAAGTGCGGAAAGTCAAACATGCAAAATATTTTTTGATTTACAAACTCAAAATATGGTTTGTCTTTGGTTACCCCTAAATCAGCAAAGCATTTTCGGTTGGAAGATCCCTGATCGCACACTAGGACCTTAACTGAAATACCAAAACTACTTAATAAAGCGATATTTTCTTTAACTATTTCGCAAAGAATTTTAGACGTTAAGCCTTTTTCAGATACGAAGTAGTTCAATACAGTACCCCATTTAGAAAACACGGAACTAAGCATGAACACACAAACCTGCTTTGCAATTTTGTTAGTTCTTTTAATTCAATTAATTTAATCAATTAAATCTAAATGTTGATTATATCTTAATTCCTTTCTTAGTGACGTTTCATCCATTAAGAGTAGCATTTGGTTGTCTTTCTTTTCGTTAAGATCAAAAAGCATTTGTTTAATAGACTCAAAAGCATTGTTTTGAAGCCCAGGTTGAAGAAATTTGATTGGAGACCAACGATTAACCGTGCTTATATGATGCAAATTTAAGTGCAGCTTCTTAAAAAAGCATACGTGGACTGGGACATGTAAAAAATATTTTGCGCTAAATATTTTGCATCATTAGAATACTTATTGTTCGTGGTTCCTAACAGAAGCTTGCAGAATGTTTTTGACTCTTTGCTTATAGCGTCCAAGGAATCAATTGACGTTTCTAATATTTTTGTTGGATTCGTTTTAATTTTTTTTTTGTTTAAAAGAATTATTTTTCATGTTTTTTAACATTTTTTTTAAACGATTATTTCTGTTCAATAACAGCATAATTTTCTTTTTATAAGAATGGACCAGCTTTACATTTTTTTCGCAATTGCTGCAGAGTACATCATCATTACGTGTCCTCTTAGCAGGGCAATCATATTCTGAAAAATCATAAAATTCAAATTCTTGACAATCATTATCCAAATTCAAGGTTGGAAAGGGTTCTGTTTTTAAAAACTTCTTGCCAATATATGTGCTGCAAAAATGATTTTGGCAAATGAAACATTTTTTTTCATAGTCTTTTAAATCAATTTTGCATTTTTCGCGCCAAATTTGACCTGTGTAATCGTATCGGCACTAGGAAAGCCAAACAACCTTAAATGTTGATAGTGTCGTTTTGATTTTTCACAGATACAGCGTTGAACACCAGAGGGCAAACTATTTTTTTTAATTTGTTCGCTTTCGCTCATCTTGATCGCATGTAATCGCAAAGACGGTAAAACACCGAATAAATATAAAATACGCATTCACGTTCACCTCACACAGCAGGCAGCAGTCAGCGACAGCACACACACACATCCCCACGACACGAGATATTTTTATCGAAACTTAACTAAAGAGATGAGCGCATCTTTCGCCATAGAACAATTTTTCTTATATGGAGTGCGTCATCTGTATAGACTTCATAATCTTTGATATTACTTAACGCTAAATTGCAGGATCTATTAACGACGACTACAGAATCTAATATAAGAGACGTTTTTAAAGTGTTAACATATTTAAGACTGATAGTTAATTGTAAAAGCCCACATTACTAATTATTATTTTGTTTACTTATGTATTATTTATTGGTTAACCCATTATTATTTATATATCTAGCCGAAAGCCCTGGCAGCAAGTGCTATAAAAAAAATAAAATTGTTAATTGTAATTTACTTACCTAATAATAAAGGAAATAATAACAATAAGAACATGGCTGAAGAAACTTTTATTGAGAAGTTACGGACCTCGGATACGCGGAAACCTGGTAGGGACATCTTCTTACCATCCACATTGCAGGACTGTGACGCAGTCTCGACCTTACAAAGTTGTACGACGCACGAGCAAGTTTTTTTGTTTTAAGAGTAAAAAAAATAAAAACGTTTCTATTTCAATTGACCGATTAAAACGCTTAAGTTATAGAAAATTTTGAAAAATAGAAATTGCTTAAGCAGGTGCTATTTTTCGCTAGGAAGTTTTCACTGGGGAAGGGTGATGAAGCGGTCATAATGTGCATATTTCAGATGCAAGTAAGACACAGGATTAAAGATACTGCAAAAATTATATTAATAAATAACAATAAACCCACAAATTGGCCGGACATACAAAAAAATTTGTTATCAAATAATACTTCAAATGAAAGTGGTTCTTAGTTTAATAGCGAGCAAAATGAGTTGATGGTTCTAAAACTATTAATAAATAAACTTCCAAGCAATCAAAAATGAATTCTTCAGTCCAGAAATCTGTCCAATCTTAGGGAAACTAAGGATATTTTAATAGAAACTGACAATTTTTACAGTTATTGTCATAATAACAATTATTACAACCCACACTTTTTCTTGATTGAATCTTCGTCTCCATAGCCCGTCAACGCAAATGGGACCGAAGATTTTTCGAAGAATTTTCCTCTCAAATCGACCAAGGATTTCTTCATCCGCTTTTGAGAAAGAACATGCTTCAGCGCCGTAGAGCAGGACTGGGATGATCAGGGTCTTATATAAGATCTCCTTAGTAGTTCGAGTGAGGGCTTTACTACTGAATTGCCTTCTTAGCCCGAAGAAACGGCGGTTGGCAAGAGTAATTCTTCGTTTAATTTCTGACGAGATATTGTTGTCTGAGTTAATAGCGGAACCGAGATAGATAAAGTCCCGTACTACCTCAAATGGTGACGTTCTATCTATCTATCTAGACTACCAAACGTGGCTATGACGTCACCTTGGGTCCTACCAATTATGTCAATATCGTCGGCGTATGCTGGTAGTTGTACAGATTTTTGGGAAATTGTGCCTCTGGTGTTTTCTCGTGAGTTTTGCACAATCCTCTAAAGAATCAGATTCTTGCCTCTGAAGTCATAAGACTTCTTGCCTAAGTCTGGCACTTATAACAAATCCGCATCCGAATAGTCGCTGTTTCTGCTCACTACAACATGGTCCGTAGTAGATGTCACAGTTTTTCATACTCTTTTTGTCGGGCCCATCTCATCGTATTTCCTGGATGGCAGTTATATCTGCTTTGTAGCAGTTTAGGGCTTCCGCTAGTTGTTCGCTTGCACCTCTCCTGTTTAATGTTCTCACATTCCAGGTGCAGATACGAACGTCGTTGTCCTTTTTTCGTTTAGCCGTGTCGTCAACAATAAAATCAGTCCTTTCCGAGGCTATAGGTTGCTTCGTAACCGTTAAATTTTTCCATGGTTGGGTAGTTAACCCAAAGCACAACCCCCAACCTGGAGGGCCAGTTCCAATTTATTAGATACCCCTATGACACGGGGCCATCAGTATCCGCTACGGGATTGAGCGCTGCCATTGGCCTTTCGGTTCATCCGCCACCAGCTCTGTTCAAGGGGCCTGACTAACCCTTGAAATTCCTAGACAACCTGTTGTCCGAATATGTCGAAGCAGCTTTTCTAGGTTCGCCGGGATAGCAGGCCGTGTATTCATTCCGTGCCATTCTGACCTAGCTGTTAGAAGTGTTGCTGTTTTTCGTTGTGCTATCAACACTCGCGCTTATGGTTTAGCAAGTCAAATCCGGTAGGATGAGACCAGTATCTGATGGTTACCACTTGGAGGTAAAAATAAGCACTTAATGTGTAGTCAGAGTTACAACACTGGGCATTACCAAGTTAAAGCCAATCAGAGTCTACCCTCGTTCTACAACACCCAACCCAGCAGGATCGGAGACACCGCCTCTCAAACAGCCGTATTTTTTCCATGTAGGCTGGTGCCACATTGAACCACACGGAACAACCGTAAGCGATGATCAGCCTCATGAGGGCCATGTAGCTAATGACTTTTACCCTTGAGTCAAGTTGTCTGCTTTGAAAAAATCTCCTTGTCAGTGCATAAGCCCCCCTAGCCCTAGCCAGACAAGCATCTACATTTTTGTTAAAATACAGAAACTTGTCAAGTCAGATTCCAAGGTATTTGACTTAATTTCTCAACGCCAACGGCTGTCCATTCTGTCCAATGATACACAAATTTTTCCAGTTTTTTCTGGTACCCCTAGAAGCCCTATGCAATGGGGTCCTGAACAGAATCGTTTCGGTTTTTTGGAAATTGATCTTCAATTTCCAATCGTCGCAATATCCTTTAATGTGATCGAAGTCACTTTGCAAACCAAAATGTTGGCCTCGCTAATGCTTCGGCTACCACCTACTTAACAGCTCCGCTTGCTTGTGTTTTTGTTCAGGAGCTTTACTGCAACGGACTCTGGCTGACTTTTCAAATTCAATCGGCCAACTTTGTTGATCCGCTTAAGTCCTGACTCCTGGTCGTTGACTATTGCACGTTTCTAATTTTTTGTTTGTTTCTTCGTCTAGTTCTTCTTCTGGCGCTGGTTTTCTACTTTTTTGTTAAAACTTTTCAAAAAAAATCTCACTTTGGTTTTTTTTCTGCTTAATTTCACTGAGCGGGAGCTATGGCTTCCTCTTTGTTCAAACTTTATATTTAAAATGAAATTACTTGCAACGTCAACAGTTAATTTCAGCGGCATCGAAACTCTCTTCCTTCAGCTCATGGGCAAATTTCACTTATTTTCTTAGAGGTCTTTTAGGGGCCAATTTTCTTCCTCTACTACTTTTTTGGCGGCCATCATTCTTTCTGAACGATGCCTAGAAAGAATTTTTGTCCCCCACCACAGTAACTGTCATTTTCTTTCAGAACTTATAGCGTCCACACACCACTCATGCCGGCATGCGCAATATAGTAATTGCGCATGCAAACTGAGAGCGTGTGGTGCTAACTGTGTGGTTGTGCATGCGGCATGAGTGATTTCAAAATTTTGATATTTTTTTGTTTGCGCATGCATAACTGTGTGATGTGTGTGCAAAAAAATTTAAATTACTCAGTTGCGCGAGAAAATTCAAATGAAACAGACCTTCTGTGTGCAATAGTGATGACGTTGACGAACAATAAAAAATTCTGGGCGGAATTTATCGAGCTATACCAGAACCCACCAGTTTTATGGCAGGTTAAAAGTGATGATTACAGCAACCAAGTCTTAAAAGCGAGTGCTTATAAATTAATGGTAAATAAATTAAAAAAATAGAACCGGCTGCTGATCGGGATAAGGTAGTAAGAAAAGTAAATACGTTTTTCGAACCAATTACCGCCGCGACTTAAAAAAACACAAAAAATCCCAAAAATCTGGTGCTGGAGCAGACGACATTTTTCTCTCCTCGTTATGGTACTACGAACTTTTAGGATTTCTCGAAGATCAAGAAGATTGTTTAGAAGGAAGATCCACACTCTGAAATGATACACAAACAACAAAAGAGGTAAGAAAATTTTTTTTTTTATTGTAAAGGATGATCCATTTCGAGGTTCCCTACTTTTTTAAAGAAAAAAACACAGAAAATTCAAATTTAATGGAGAATCTTTATTATCATCTGAAAGAACATTCTTTGGCATTTATTTTTTGAAGATTATGTCTATCAAATGTTGGCCGTTGCTACGTCGCAGATGGTCCATCTGTTGAGTCCAATTTGCGATCACTCGTTCGAGCATTTCGACTGGTAACTGGCGAATGACACGCGTGATGTTTTCCTCCAAGGCCTGAATCGAAGCGGCTTTGTCGGCATAAGCTTTGACTTTACATATCCCCACAGGAAAAAGTCTAACGGTGTGATATCACACGATCTTGGTGGCCAATCGACCGGCCCAAAACGTGAAATTATGTGCTCACCGAAATGTTCTCTCAATAAGTCTCTCTCTCTCAATGCGATGTGTGGGAAGTTTCGCCGTCTTGCTGAAACCAAATGTCGCCGAGATCACGAGCTTTAATTTCAGGCATCAAATAGTGGGTTATCATGGCACGATAACGGTCGCCATTGACGGTTACGTTCGCACCGGCATAATTTTTAAAGAAATATGGACCGATGATTCCACCGGCCCACAAACCACACCAAACCGTTGTTTTTTCTCGATGAAGTGGCAGTTCTTCAATCTCTTCAGGTTTCTCTTCGTCCCAAATGCGGCAATTTTGTTTGTTTACATACCCATTGAGCCAGAAATGGGCCTCATCGCTAAACAAAATTTGCCTCGAAAACGTCGGATCTTCTTGGAACATTTTAAGAGCCCATCGAGCGAAGCGATGTCGCTTGGGAAGGTCGAGCGGCTTCAGTTGTTGCACAAGCTGTATTTTGTACGCTTTCAATTTAAGATCTTGACGTAAAATTCGCCAAGTCGTTCCATACGTCAGTCCGAGTTGCTGCGAACGGCGTCGAATCGACTCTCTACGGTCTTCGTGTACACTCTCAGCTACGGCCGCTATATTTTCTTCACAGCGTGCTGGACGTGGTCTATTCGGTCGAATATTATCCAATAATGAATGCTGGGTCTCAAAATGGGTGATGGTGTTGCGAATAGTACGCTCATTAGGCCGATTATGTTGACCATAAGTTGAGCGAAGTGCACGAAACACATTCCTCACAGAACGTGAATTTTCATAATAAAGTTGAAAAATTTGTAAACGTTGTTCACGCGTAAGTCTTTCCATTATGAAATGCCAAACAATACTAAACAAAAATAACATGACAGCATGACACGACTTACACGTGATCTGTCAAAAAAGGCTATTGACAAAAGTATCTCTACTTGGATCACCCGTTATATATAAAACAAAATATTTATACGCAAGCAAAGATATACTATTTGAAATCGTTAACACTTATTATTTAATTTATCGGGAAAGTGAAAGCTCTTAATGTAATGCATTCGCATTTTATAAAAAGACATGTTTTTCGTATTAGATAATTTGTAAAACAAATTTGTAAAACAAAAACAAGTGTTAAGAATTTGCAATACCATTAAAAGAAACCGGACAACAGGCAAATCAACTGGTATGATATTGCTCGATATTGAGAAAGCATTTGACTCTGTATGGCACAATGGTCTTGTTTATAAAATGCTAAACTTTAATGTACCTATCTATATTTGTAAAATTGTCCAAAGTTTTTTGTCAAGTCGTTGTTTTAGAGTGTATGTCAACAATAATGCGTCTAACATAATTCACTTTTATGCTGGTGTGCCACAAGGCTCAGTACTTGGTCCGATTTTATATAATTTATATACATCGGACTTTCCATGCCTGCCGGAATGTGAAGCGGCTATTTATGCTGATGATACTGCGATACTTTCGTCGCATGAATTTGGTCTGGACATTGAGACAAACCTTAATTATGCGGCGAAAATATTAGAACAGTACTACACAAAATGGAAAATAAAGCTTAATGCAGGTAAAATCCAGGCTATCTTTTTTACTAGAAAAAGAAAGTCCTGTTTTCTTCCTGCAAATCAGCTTACAATAATTGGGCGTCAAATTAAGTGGGAGCCTTATATAAAGTATCTTGCCATTCATCTTGACACCAAGCTAACATTTAAAGAGCATATAGCTAGAACTTTAAAAAAAATAAATATTGCAATCAAAATGTTATATCCATTTGTTAATAGAAAAGCAATGTTATCAAATGAAAACAAAGTTATTATACACAAAGTAATATTTCAAGCAATTTTCCTGTATGGTTGTCAAGTGTGGGGTAATTGTGCTGTTTGTCATACTAAAAAAATCCAGATCTCACAAAATAAAACATTAAAAATGATGTTTAATCTTCCATGGCATAATTCCACAGTAGACCTACATAATAGAGCAAATGTTGAATTGATCTCCGACAGAATACGTAAACTATGCGTTACATTTAGAAATAGATGCGATTTTTCAGATAATTATTTAATAAATGAGCTAAACCTTAATACCTAGTACATTAATTAATTATTATTAATTGTATTCATTAATTGTAAATTCAATTATTTGTTATTTGTATTAATTTATTATATTTCTCTATTTATTTATTTATCTATCTATATAATTTCATTTGTTGTTTTATTCTTATTATTTATTTAAATGTTCATAAATATTTGTTGTTATTTATTTTATTTATTATTATTAATTGTAGTCATTATTTATTAGTTTGCTGTATTTATTTATTTATTTATTTTATTTTGTATCTTTACTATTTTACCTATACATGTATATTTATTTATTTATTTATTTGTTTATTTATTTATTTATTTATTTATTTATTTATTTATTAATTTATTTATTTATTTATTCATTTGTTTATCTTATTATTATTTTTTTCTTTTTTTTTCTTTTTAATTGAGGTTTTTTTTTTCGTTGTTTCCTCAAAGATTTGTTTTCTTCAAAATAGTATAAAAATGTTTATATTAATATTTAATTATTCCCCAGTAGAAAGGTATATTGTATCATATCTCTGTATGTAAATTGTGCGGCAATAAGCTTTATTTGTTAACTTAAAACGAAATAAAAATATCTAATGTTTTTCGTTTAATTGTGTGTTGGGAATTATTATGTTTAAATTTCCCATAAAATTGAAAAAGTGCGGGGCAATATTTAAAAAAAAATTACACATATTTGAGTGGTATAAGCTTGCGTCATCTGAAGAATGTTTAACAAAAAAAAAAACCGCCTACTTAGAAAGTCGATCGGTTATCGACTTGTTGTGTGTCAATCATGTCGATAGTTTTTGGTTTTGGTATTGTGTAAGATTTTGAAGTTATATTCTGTCTGTCTTTTGCTATATTTGGTTAAATAAGTTGGCAACCGCTGTGTTGTGGTGGTGGTGTGTTTAGCCGAAATCCATGTACGAACAGTGATACATGAATTTTGGCTAAACACACCACCACCACACAGCGGTCGGGAGTTATTTGCTTAAATGACTTAAATGACTTAAATGACTGTCAATGACCTTTCCTTTCAAAACCTTTTGAAATTATTGGAAGAAGTGAAATAGGACTGTAAGATTTTATTTCATTCGGTGATTTTCCTGGTTTGAGGACCATGATCACTTCTGCGACTTTCCACTGTCTTGGTATGCATTCTAATCCAATTGCTGCATTTATACAATGTACAGGAGTTTAGTTAATGCTCTTCGAGGCAACTTTTTAAGAAGTTCTCCTGTAACTAGGTCATAACCCGGAGCTTTTTTAGGCTTTCATTTCTGTATTTCCCGTTTAAGCTCGGCAATACTTGCATATCTAACTAGATCGGTTGTTGTTTCGAATAAATTAGTACTTTCTGGACCATCAAATGGTTTAAATGTTTCCTCAAGATTTGCGGCAAAAACGTCAGCTTTTTCTTTATCGCTTTTTGCCCAAACGTCTTGAAACACCCTATTTGGTGGCATAGCATTTTTTGACCGTTTTATGGCTTTAATTGCTTTCCAAAGTGAATAATTCGATTCTTTTCTAGCGGTTAGGCATTGCAGATAAGTTTCTACTGCATGGTTTTACAAGTTTTTTTTATCGAATTTGATAGCAAGTTACTCAACCGATTGAGAAGTTTTATCTTGCGGAGCATGAGTTTGGTGCCATCTCTTTCGAGCTTTTCTTTTTTGTCTAACCAAATCTTTTTGACATTGACATTGACATCACAGTACTTCGCACATGAATGCAACGAACTACAGACACGTAACAGCACTGGCGACTGAGGCCAACGGCTGGGACAGATCAAACAAACTATAATCAGCAAGGTCAGTAATAAGAGAATATTTATTTTGCTGACTTTGCTGGGAACTAAATTGAAATATTATATAAGTGAGAATTAATAATCTTTCTGGTATGGTCACCATGACACAAATGCTGCCGAAGCTGGGGCTTGAACCCGCAGCGTTTGGCTTAGCAATCAACTACGCATTCCTCTGAGCCATGGCCACCTGCAACCAAATCTTTCATTTCCCATGGGTTCTTGATATTACTATAGCGCTCTATTTTGCGTTGTTGAGGAGTATTATTCCATTGCTATTTTTTGAACGGTATCGATAAAGGACTTAACCGCGACTTCAAGTTCCAATTGGGATCTAAGCTATACACCCAGTCGAATATTATTTTCAATATCGTTTTTGAACCCTACCCAGTTGGTTTCCCGTTTTTTAGTCTGGGTGGGTTTTCATTTCTAATGTTTGACTCGCTCGTTGTTAGAATGACCGGAGAATGATCAGAGCAAAAACTAGCAAAACTAACTGTAACTGTGAGAAAATACAACATTTCAAAAGGAATTAAACAAAAATTGCAAGAAAAAAAAAATACACAGGAATGGGTCTGTCAAGAAATTGTTTTTACAACTCACTTTTTTTTTTTAAATTAAAGCGTTTTTCACGGTTTGTAGTCTTCTTTTCATTACTTACTTACTTAAGTGGCGCTACAGTCCGGAATGAACCTGGGCCTCAAACAACATGCCTCTCCAATTAGACCGGTCCTTAGCTAACTGCCTCAAGTTGCGAACTCCAAGTTGGTTGAGGTCGGTTTCTACTACTGCGTCCGACGTCTGGCTGGAAATTGAAGCTTCTGCGAGCCGGAGTATTGGTGTCCATTCGTTCTACATATCCTAGCCATCTTAAACGTCCAATGCGGAGTTTTTTGACCAAGGACATGTTGCTGTACCGCTCGTATAGTTCTTGGTTGAATTTTCGTCTCCATAGCCCGCCAACGCAAACGGCACCGAAGATTTTTCGAAGAATTTTCCTCTCAAATCGACCAAGGATTTCTTTATCCGCTTTTGAGACGGTCCATGCTTTAGCGCCGTAGAGCATGACTGGGATGATCAGGGTCTTATATAGGATCTCCTTAGTAGTTCGAGTGAGGGCTTTACTACTGAATTGCCTTCTTAGCCCGAAGAAACGGCGGTTGGCAAGAGTAATTCTTCGTTTAATTTCTGACAAGATGTTGTTGTCAGAGTTAATAGCGGAACCGAGATAGATAAAGTCCTGTACTACCTCAAATGGTGACATTCTGTTCAATTCGTCGTTGTTGTGTGTCCTTTCGTGTGGACAGCATATACTTCGTCTTGCCCTTATTTACAGCTAAACCCATTTTTGCCGCTTCCTTCTCTATACTAGCAAACGTGGCAATGACATCACGTTGGGTCCTACCAATGATGTCAATATCGTCGGCGTATGCTTGTAGTTGCGCAGATTTTTTGAAAATTGTACCTCTGGTGTTGGCTCGTGAGTTTTGCACAATCCTCTCAAGAATCAGATTGAAGAAGTCGCATGACAGCGCATCGCCTTGCCTAAATCCTTTTTGGTATCGAATGTGTCGGTGAGGTCGTTTCCGACCCTGATGGAGCAGCGAGAATTCTCCATCGTTATCCTACACAAACGGACGAGTCTGGGCGGTATAACAAAACTAGACATCGCTCTGTATAGTTCGTCACTATAAATGCTGTCGCATGCGGCTTTGAAATCGATGAATAGGTGGTGGGTATCGATTTAGACTTCTTGGGTTTTCTCCAGGATCTTCCGAAGTGTGAAGATTTGATCGGTTGTGGACTTTCCTGGCCTAAAACCACACTGATAAGGGCCAATCAGGTTGTTGGTAAACGGTTTCAGATGTTCACACATTACGACAGATAGAATTTTGTAGGCGATGTTGAGGAGACTTATGCCTCTGTAGTTGGCGCAGTTAAGAGGGTCTCCTCTGTTGTGGATCGGACAAACGATGCTGGGGTTCCATTCTTCAGCCATACTTTCTTCCGACCAGATTTGGCTTATGAGTTGGTGGATGTTACTTACCAAGTCATCTCCGCCGGCTTTGTAAAGCTCAGCGTGAAGGCCGTCATTTCCAGAAGCCTTGTTTGGCTTGAGTTTAGATATTGCTATCGTCACTTCCCTCAGGTCGGGTAATTGGCAGTTTTCGAAGTCGTTGCCAATATTCGTTCTGCCTGACAGCGGAATGTTGTTCGTCATCGCCGTTTAACAGTCTGCAGAAGTGGTTCTTCCATATCCTCAGCATCGACCGTGTCTCAACTACGACATTTCCTGCTTCAACTCGACAGGATTCTGTTCGAGCCTTGTATCCTTGGGTTTGACGTTTTACACTTTGGTAAAACTTGCGAACATCTTTCCTGGAGTGGCACCTCTCTACCTCTTATTTCTGAAAGGCCGGTGTTCTTTCCTTTGCCTATAGAACTCAACGGCAGCTCTCGTCTTCACCTGCAGCTTAGCCTTGTAGGCCTCGTTTTTGGCTACGAGCATCTGTCGGCATTCCTGATTAAACCATGGGTTTCTTGCTGGGGGGCGCGAGAAACCTGGCACATCAGTTGCGGCTAATGGCTTGTTGGCATCGTTGCCATTGTTCTTCGACATTCGATGTTGGTGGTATGGTGTTAATCGAGAGGTTTAGGGATACGCGTTGCGCGAAGGTCTTGGCGGTCTCTTGCGTTGCAGTCTTTCGACATTAATTTTTTTTTACAGTATTTCTGTATTTTTGTAACGTGGTGGATATCCGCATTCTAACCTTGGCTGCAACAAGTTTGTGGTGCGAGTCGATGTTAGCTCCTCGGAATGTTCGGACATCCAAAATACTGGATGCGTGGCGCTTTTCTATCGCTATGTGATCAATTTGATTGACCGTTCGTTGATCTGGAGACCGCCATATCCCCTTATGGATATTGAGGTGAGGAAACCGTGTACTGGCTAAGGTGGCGTTTCGTTCCGTAGCGAAGTCAATTAGCGTAAGTCCGTTACCAGACGTGTTGTCGTGTAGGCTATGTTTTCAGACAATACTGCTAAAGATGTCTTCTCTTCCTACCTTTGCGTTAAAATCTCCCAGCACGATTTTAACATCGTACTTCGGTAGTCGCTCATAGGTTTTGTCAAGGAGTTCATAGAAGCAGTCCTTAGCTATATCATCTTTTTTCTCTGTTGGGGCGTGAGCGCATATAAGGCTAATGTTGGCGAATTTGGCCTTGATGCGGATCGTTACAATGCGTTCGCTAATGTCTTGGAAATATAAGACTTTTTGCCTAAGTCTGGCACTTATAACAATTCCGCATCCGAATAGTCGCTGTTTCTGCTCACTATAACACGGTCCGTAGTATATGTCACAGTTTTTCATACTCTTTTTGCCCGGCCCATCTCATCGTATTTCCTGGATGGCAGTAATATCTGCTTTGTAGCAGTTTAGGGCTTCCGCTAGTTGTTCGCTTGCACCTCTCCTGTTAAATGTTCTCACATTCCAGGTGCGGAAAAGAACGTCGTTGTCCTTTTTTTCGTTTAGCCGTGTCGTCAACAATAAAATCAGTCCTTTCCGAGGCTATTGGTTGCTTCGTAACCGTTAAATTTTTCCATGGTTGGGTAGTTAACCCAAAGCACAACCCCCAACCTGGAGGGCTAGTTCCAATTTATTAGATACCCCTAGGACACGGGGCCATCAGTATCCGCTACGGGATTGAGCGCTGCCGTTGGCCTTTCGGTTCATCCGCCACCAGCTCTATTCAAGGGGCCTGACTAACCCTTGATATTCCTAGACAACCTGTTGTCCGAATATGTCGAAGCAGATTTTCTAGGTTAACCGGGATAGCGGGCCGTGTATTCATTCCGTGACAATCTGACCTAGCTGTTATAAGTGTTGCTGTTTTTCGTCGTGCTATCAACACGCGCGCTTATGGTTTAGCAAGTCAAATCCGGTAGGATGAGACCAGTATCTGATGGTTACCACTTGGAGGTAAAAATAAGCTCTTAATGTGTAGTCAGAGTTACAACACTGGGCATTACCAAGTCAAAGCCAATCAGAGTCTACCCTCGTTCTACAACACCCAACCCAGCAGGATCGGAGACACCGCCTCTCAAACAGCCGTATTTTTTCCATGTACGCTAGTGCCACATTGAACCACACGGGACAACCGTAAGCGATGATCGGCCTTATGAGGGCCATGTAGCAAATGACTTTCACCCTTGAGTCAAGTTGTCTGCTTTGAAACAATCTCCTTGTCAGAGCATAAGCATCCCTAGCCCTAGCCATATATATTTGTCAAAATACAGAAACTTGTCAAGCCAGATTCCAAGGTATTTGACTTAATTTCTCAACGCCAACGGCTGTCCATGCTGTCCAATGATACACAAGTTTTTTAGAAGCCCTATGCAATGGGGTCCTGAACAGAAGCGTTTCGGTTTTTTGGAAATTGATCTTCAATTTCCAATCGTCGCAATATCGCTTAATGCGATCGAAGTCACTTTGCAAACCAAAATGTTGGCCTCGCTAATGCTTCGGCTACCATCTACTTAACAGCTCCCCTTGCTTGGGTTTTGTTCAGGAGCTTTACTGCAACGGACTCTGGCTGACTTTTCAAATTCAAGCGGCCAACTTTGTTGATCCGCTTAAGTCCTGGATCCTGGTCGTTGACTATTGCACGTTTCTATTTTTTTTTGTTTGTTTCTTCGTCTTGTTCTTCTTCTGGCGCTGGTTTTCTACTTTTTTATTAAAACTTTTCAAAAAAAAATCTCACTTCGGTTTTTTTTTCTGCTTAATTTCACTGAGCGGGAGCTATGGCTTCCTTCTTGTTCAAACTTTATATTTCAAATGAAATTACTTCCAACATCAACAATTAATTCCAGCGGCATCGAAACTCTCTTCCTTCACCTCATGGGCGAATTTCCCTTATTTTCTTAGAGGTCTTTTAGGGGCCAATTTTCTTCCTCTACTACTTTGCCTAGAAAGAATTTTTGTCCCCCACCACAGTAACTGTCATTTAATTTCAGAACTTATAGCGTCCACACACCACTCATGCCGGCATGCGCAATATAGTGATTGCGCATGCATAACTGCGTGGTGTGTGTGCAAAAAAAAATCAAATTGCTCAGTTGCGCGAGAGAATTCAAATGAAACAGACCTTCTGTGTGCAATAGTGATGACGTTGACGAACAATAAAAAATTCTGGGCGGAATTTATCGAGCTATACCAGAGCCCACCAGTTTTATGGCAGGTTAAAAGTGATGACTACAGCCACCGAGTCTTAAAAGCGAGTGCTTATGAATTAATGGTAAATAAATTAAAAGAAATAGAACCGGGTGCTGATCGGGATAAGGTAGTAAGAAAAGGAAATACGTTTTTCGAAGCAATTACCGCTTTTTGTTTGGGTGTTTTGTTGTAAGTCCTTTTTGACCTTAGGTGCGTCCATATTTAGTCTGTTGTGAGGCTTCTTTTGGCTCTTGTCCTTAGCAAGTTGGATTTCTGTGGCAACTGTACATCCTCTATAGCTAGCTGGATGATTTTCGTTGCAATTCGCACATTTTGGCGGTTCATCTTTTTTTTCATGCAGTATTTAGTATGGTGACTTCCGGCGCATTTTGAATTTGCGCTGCAGTATTTTTGTGTGTGACCATACTTTTGGCAATTTTTGAATGGTGGAACGAGTTTAGATTTCCTTAATGTGTGGATTTCAACTTTCATTCCAAGTATGTCTTTTATTCCATAGATTTTCTTTATGTCTTCGTCATGCTCAAAACTGAGCATAAAGTTTGGAAGTGCTACTTTGCTTTTTTTGACTACTTCTATTATTTTGAACTTTTTCTCTTTTAGGTCTTTTTTAATGCTTTCAGGCGAGCATGAGTAGTGCAATTTTTTTACTACTACCTTTATAGGCCAATATTTTGGTTAGGCTTTTATAGTTGTTTATTTGAAGCGCTATGATTGGTGGAGGTTTGATTATTTTTGTAATTTGGTTTCCTTTACCTGGATCAATCTCAATATTTTGACAGCTTTCCATTTGGGATGAGATTTTCGGGGATGTACTCATCTTACGCTTTTTATTTTTATTCCCCATGTGACGATGCCCTTCCGTCTCTTTTTTAAGTTCTTCTTCATCGGTTGAGAACTCGACAGTCTGAGCATTTTTTTTTTTTGGCCGTTGATTTGTTCTTTCAACAATTGCAACTCCTGCTTCAGATTATTTATTTCTCTTAGCAGTGCCTTATTGAGTTGCTTAAACCCATCTCTTTCTTCACAGGCTTTTAAAAATTTAGCCTTAAGGTTTTCATTGTTATCTACCTTTTTAGATGGGGTGTTCTTTCGACCCTTTTACATCTTCCGAAAGGGTCGCGACTAGGCAATAAATGGTCCCCCCCAGAATCCATGGGACCGACCTCCGAAGAGGGTGGATTTACCAGTGTAACTGGCCTACCACCTGGGGTATTCAAATCTTTTGTTTTGTTCATTGCATGTTCTTTTCTTTTTAACTTTTGTGAAAAGTATAAACTTTTTGGATTTAAGTCGCCTTTTACCACAGGCATACCTTACCTCGGGAATATTCTACACCCCCCCCCTATCCTGAAGGGGGAAATAATATAAATTAATACTGATGGATTCAAATTAATGAATTTCATAACGATTTTTTTAAAATATATATCTCTCACATTGGAAGGTGATCCCACCACATATTGATGTAGCCCGACCCTCGGATTTTAATATTTTTTATATGTCAACATCAGCTGTTTTTATTTATCTCAAAAACAATTGGGGATTGCTTACATTTATTTTTTGTTACGACGTGAGGGAACAACATTGTAAATATTAGTTTATTTTGTGGTGGCTTAAAACAATTGGCAGTTGGCCTTCGTTATCACTTTATTTTTCTTTATTTAATATAATAGCGTGTCTTGCCGCTGAAGTGTCAAAAAAGTAAGAGAGCGATTACCCAAAACGGAAATAGATTTTATCTCTGTCTCAAAAAAGATGATGGCCGCCATTTACCTTAAGTTGGATGCGATTGCTCCTTTTTATAGAGTTAAGTAGCGGCCACACTCTTGTACAGTATTGACAGAGTTTTCAAAAATTTATAATCTACTACATCTCGTCCAATCTGACATTATGATCGCCTCTGATCAACAAGTTAAAATATACAAACATAATTATAAAATAACTCTATTACAAACTACCAAAATAATATACATAACTCATCATATAATGACAAACGTTGCCTTAAAACAGCTGTTACTTTATTGACTTCTCCAAGAACGAATGTTTTTGGATTCAACCACACCATCATATGGTAACTGAGTGATCTGACAGTTTTCTATATCACGGACTACATAACGATCGTGTGGCAGAATCTTGTGAACAACATATGGTCCTTTAAACTTAGGAATAAGTTTCTTATTGGTTCCAATGGTGGTATCAACATTTTTGATTACAACATAGTCACCTTCTTCATAAGATTGCGCTGGGCTATAATGTTCCTCAAATTGTTTCTGGTTATATTCTTGAACCTTAACTATTGTCTTAGCTGCAGTCTCTCTTAGCCCAACAAGGTCTCTTACTGTGTTATTTAATCCCTTTTCATCAAGGAACTCCGTAAGCTTATCAACTATGACACCTCGTTGGTCTACACCAAATAGAAGCTTAGAAGGTGGTGTTTATTGACCTATTTACCGTATTAATTAAAGCGTATTCGACTTGAGACAATGTTTGAACCCAATTCGCATGTTGCATCGGTTCGCTAAGCTTTCCTAACATCGGAGTTAGTATTCGATTAACTCTTTCCACCTGACCGTTGGCCTGGGGTGAATGAACGGCAACTTTGACATGAGAGATGTTCAAGTCGAGAAGGAAGGAACTGAACTCTAATGACGTGAAGCACGTACCTATATCAGAAATCACTCTAGAAGGTCTGCTGTAGTATTCAAAATATTTCTTAAGGGCTGCGCATACTTCCTTAGTACTTGTCGATATCACCGGATATAATTTCACATATTTTGTGAAGGCATTAACAATCAGAAGGATATGCTTCCGCTTAGACTGGATGGCTGGCAGTGGTCCAAAGTGATCAAGATGAATCGTGTGGAACGGGACAGGCTCTTTAGGAATGTTGAACAAGTTACGTCCGCGAGAGTGTACAGGAGAGGAGTGCATTATGCATCGAATGCAATTCTTCAGGAATTTTTCGACCTTCGACTGTATATCAGGAAACCAAAAATGCATACGGATTTGTTCACAGCATTTAGTTAGCCCTAAATGACCAATTTTCTCGTGAACATGTCTAATAAGGTTTGTCTCCATGTCGGAAGGGACATACAGACATAATCGACCACTCTTAAGTTTCCTGAAGACAATACCATCTTGAAGTACATACGACTTCAAGTTTTCTGAACACAATTTATCCTTCAGAGCTGAAACAATCGGATCACGGCACTGTGAGGCCCTTAACTGAAAATCAATATCTTCAGCGTTAACTACAGATATCACGTGACACCGGCTTAATGCATCAGCATGACCCATATTGACGCCACTTCTATGTTTGACCTTGTAATCGTAATTTTCAAGCTCTAGAGCCCACCTGGCAATTCGTGGGTTGACATTTTTTTTATTCAAAGTTAGCGTAAGCGAACTACAATCAGTGACTATGGTAAATGGTATCCCTTCTAGGTAGACTCTAAAACGGCGAAGAGCTGATATTATGGCTAATGTTTCAAGCTCAAAACTATGATACCTAGCCTCTTGTGTGCTGTAGTGCTTTTCGAAAAATAAGCAACTGGGTGAAACTTTTTATCGTCCTGTCTCTGAAGTAGCACAGCACCATATCCTAATGAGCTTGCGTCGCAGTGAAGCTCGGTTTCAAATGTTGGGTCATAAATCGCCAACACTGGCGAGGACGTTAAGCAGTTTTGCAACTGTCGAAAGGCATCTTCGCATTCTGGAGAAAATACATAATGTTTATCCCCTTTCTTCATAAGGTCATATAGTGGCCTAGCTATGCGAGAAAACGAGTTTACGAACCGCCTAAAGTATGAGCTTAAACCCAGAAATGAATGTAACTCTTTACTATTTTTAGGAATAGGGTATCGTTGTATAGCCTTAATGTGCGAATCACTAAGCTGGATACCTTGGTTGGTCACGTTATATCCTAGATACTCTATTTGTGTACACGCAAAACGGCATTTGGCGAGCTTAAGTTCGAGTCCATTTTCAGCAAGGCAATGTAAAACTTCACGGAGTATCTTAAGATGTTCAGAAATGTTAACAGTAGCTATTAAGATGTCATCCATATATACAACAATTTGCTTAGATTCAACAAATCGTCGAAGTACGCGGGTAATAAATCGTTGGAAAACGGAAGGAGCGTTCTTAAGACCAAAAGGCATTCTTAAAAATTCATATTGTCCATCTGGTGTTACGAAAGCGGTGAAATGTGTTGAACTAGGAGAGATCTTAACTTGGTGAAACCCACTCCTAAGATCTAACAAGGAGAAACATTTCTTTCCGCCTAAGTATTCAATGCAGTCTTCAATTAACGGAAGAGGATAATTATCACGTATAGTGTGTTTATTTAAGGCACGGTAATCAATGCACATTCGCGTTTCACCCGACTTCTTCTTAACAAGAACTAAGGGTGAGGCATAAGGGGAATCACTGGTCTTTATAATTTCCCGCGCTAATAGGTCCTTAACAATTTCATTCACAACTTTTTTCTCTGCGAAAGAAAGTCGTCGAGGGCAACAGTAAGTTGGGGTATCTGTTACAAGTCGGATTTCCATTTGATATTCTATTGGTGCTACCTTCGATTTGTCAAAATTCAAATAATAATCCTTTACAACGGTGCGAACCTCATCAGCTATGAAGCGATCTAATTCTGGATTAACCTCAATATTATCTGTCGAATCTACCTCTATTGCAAAAAGTTCATGTCCTAACTCTGGTTTGTGTTCAGTCTCATTCGTAAGTCTTGGTTCAAGTACGGATGGCATGTGAATATTATCACTGTCAAAAACAATTGGAGGAACAGAAACACTTTTTACCGAGTTTGTTTCTTTTTGAACAAACTTTTCCGCGTTCGCGATCGGAATGTCGTCACAAGACTCATTGCCCACTCTATAATCTTTGTCAATAGTAAAGGCTGTTTTGTTATCCAAACAATTTATAAAGTAAGTGCACAAACAAACATTTCTTTTATTTTTATCCGATTTACAAAGTTGCGCTGAAGACTCATTATTTTTGTAATTCATATGTAAGCTAATATTAAAATCTTGAAGTACATCCCGGCCAATTAGGAGAGGCATAGGTGTTATTCCATCTGGAATGATCAAAAATGAAACTGGTTTTACTTGAGAAGCAAGTTTAAGATAACAAATTATACTACCGTATGTATAGAGCTTAAAATCTCCTAGGCCCTTGTAATTTGAATAAACTAAGCTTCCAATTTTAACGTCTTCAGGCAACACGGATTTCTGGATAAAACTAATCGGACTACCAGTGTCCAAAAGAGACATAAGGTTATTATTAAACGTTGTGCACTTATTGTTACTTAAGATAAAGGCAACGCTTACCATTTGTACGGCATTAAGTTTATATCTGATCTCGTTTTCGTTGTCTTCGTTGACAGCTCCAACTCTTCTATTTTTTGGCGTCTTCGGGCAATCCTTATAGACGTGCCCAGTCTCAGCACAGCGGAAGCAGGAACCAATGGGTCGTTTTTCCTTCGGGCAATTTGCAGCAATGTGGCCATATGTGGAACAATTAAAACATCTGATTATGTCAGCCGATGTGGTAGTTACGGCGCTCCGGTTCGTTGTTGTTGCACTTCTGGTTACAGCTGTTAATGACTTCGGCACTCTCCTTTTCTCATAACGTGGAAGAAGATGCTTTAACTCTGACATTGACTTGGCAGAGTAGAGTATCGAGACGTTAGATTGTGTATCGCCAAGTCCATCTATTATGAACTCAATGAGGTCTGCTTCGTCAATGTCGGCATATGCGGCTAGCTCTTGCATTGAGAGGACATAATGCAACAATGGTTCATCACGGCGATGCGTACGTTGGCTTAGCTGACGATAAGTTTCGTGTCTGCTCACTCGTCTGTCGAATTCCTCTAAAAGAAGGTTCCTCAAAGCTGCCCAGCAATCCACTCGAACTGTTCGCAGCAAAACTTTGGCAGTGCCTTGCATGAGCCTGCGTGCGGACAAATATTTTAAGCGCTCATCACACCCCAATAAAAGGACGACATCCTCGAAGTCGGTAATCCATTTACGGACGCTGTACGAATTATCGCCGGAAAAAGGGGGAATGGCATTTTCAATATCAGAGAAGTCGACTCGTCTTCCTGATTGATGAACAGTCTCCATCTCTGCCAGTTCCTTCTTTAATACAGCGATTTTCTTGCGTCGTTCCAATCGTTGAAGTTCCTTCTCCTCTTCAGCGTCGAAGTCAGAAGTCAGATCATCTGATAGGCAGTGAAGGTCTCGGTACAAAGCGCCTGTACGAGGAAGGGCGGAAGCGTTTTCAATAAGAGGGGTCGGAGATCTGTCGGCAGTCGCTTGAGAAGTTTTAGTTGCATTTTTTTTAACAGCAGTGGTGACAGAAGTTCTTACATCGGCGATAGCAGAAGTTTCAATACATCTTTCATCATCAGTTGCAGCAGAAGTCCCAGCAGCATAGTTTGCGGAGGTCTTAACGGCGGTGGTGTTCTCTTCAATCGCAGAAGTTTCGTCAGTGGTGGCGGAAGTTGTTGCACAAGCAGAATTTGCAGAAGTCTCATCATCAATGGCGGATGTTCCAACAGCAGGAACAAGATTATGTGTCGCAGAAGTATGATCGACCGAGGGTGACTCATCATTTAAATTATTGTGCACAATTTCATTGTGCAGTGATCTGATCTGCGCCAGAGTGGCTGTACTGGGAACGTCGATTCCAGCAGAAAGTATGGCTTCGGTCATTTGTGCTTTGGTGAGATTTCTCATTGCTCGGCAATTTAAATCAGTCGGGTTTTCTGTCATCAGTGGGTTTTCTACACGATTTGTTTTATTTAATGTAGTACCCCACACCTGAAGTTGTGGTGGCTTATAACAATTGGCAGTTGGCCTTCGTTATCACTTTATTTTTCTTTATTTAATATAATAGCGTGTCTTGCCGCTGAAGTGTCAAAAAAGTAAGAGAGCGATTACCCAAAACGGAAATAGATTTTATCTCTGTCTCAAAAAAGATGATGGCCGCCATTTACCTTAAGTTGGATGCGATTGCTCCTTTTTATAGAATTAAGTAGCGGCCACACTCTTGTACAGTATTGACAGAGTTTTCAAAAATTTATAATCTACTACAATTTGTTAATTATTTAATTATTTTCGTGTGTTACAGGATGATGTCGCTTCTGATGACACCTTTGAAAAACTATCCACAATAGCAAGTTCTACTATGTGGATCATTTCGATGACACTGAGTTGTCCGAGAAATAATAGATCCGATCTTAAGCAAACAAACGGCCATGTGATGGTCAATGGAGTTACGAATCACTCTTTAAGATTTGTTTGGAAAAACGATATTGGACTTGTTCTTAAGTCGAAAGCCAGACACGCTGCAATCTCATCGTTCCTAAAGAACCATTCGTCTGCAACGACAATGCATTAGTGGTACAATATGAAGTCACAATGCAGGTAACACAATAAAACTAATTTCAACTAAAGGGTTTTTCAATAAGAGAGCTACAAAAGTTTTTTTTTTAAATAAAACAAAAACGGTTTTGGATATCAATGGAATGAAAATATCTTATTCTACTGTTGACAGACAGAATTTTCTTCGTTTAAGGAAAGAGTTTGATTTTTTAAATAGATTTCTATACCGCAGCTATATAATCTCTATTGAATCAACGATTAAAAGTAACAGCAAATCATTCTGGTCCTTTTACAATTCAAAACGTAAAGTATCTATTTTTCCAAGTGCAATGGAATACCGGACAGAAGTATCTCAGGGTGGTAAGTCCACTTGTGAACTTTTTGCAAAATATTTTTCGGATAATTTTCTTGCATCCAATATTTCAAACCCAGCTAATTTCAATAATTTAAACCAAATTACTGATATTGGGCATTTAGAATTTTCGGAAAATGACATTTTAGAAGCATTGTTAAATGTTGACGCTAGTAAAAGCCCAGGTATAGACACCTTACATCCAATTATACTTAAAAAATGTGCTGAGTCTTTGGTTGTTCCTATAACAAAAATATTCAATACGTCATTATTAACTGGAATGTTCTTAGACCAATGGAAAATTGCATATATTTCACCCATTTATAAAAAAGGCGCAAGACATCTTATTGAAAATTATAGACCAATTACTAAACTTTCATGCATTCCTAAACTTTTAGAAAAAATAGTTAAAGAAAAACTTTATAGTGATATCAAGCAGCATATATCTCCAATGCAGCATGGTTTCGTTAAAGGTAGATCAACAACCACAAATTTAACCATCTTTACGAAATTTTGCCTTGAAACAATTGAAAGTGGAGCACATTGGACATTGGACATCACAGTACTTCGCACATGAATGCAATGAACTACAGACACTTAACAGCACTGGCGACTGAGGCCATCGGCTGGGACAGATCAAGACATTAATACAACAGAGAGAGACAGATAGATACAAAGAAGGAAAGACATATAACATACACCTACTTGGCACAGAGGAGGAGACATAGATTAATATTGTCTCATATTATCGCACAGGTGGCCTCAGATAAGCTGGCGATTTTTCGTAGAAAACAAATGCTGCCGAAGCTGGGGCTTGAACCCGCAACGTTTGGCTTAGCAGTCAACTACGCATTCCTCTAAGCCATGGCCACCTGCAGTGGAGCACAAGTGGATGTTTTGTACACTGATTTCTCAAAGGCTTTTGACAGAATTAACCAAGATGTTCTAAAACAAAAATTGGCAAAACTTGGTTTTCATTCTGAAATACTTCTGTGGTTAAACTCATATTTAACAGATAGAAAGTTGAGGGTTAAAGTTGATAACTTCTACTCAGATGTATTTACTGCGACTTCTGGAGTACCACAGGGTAGCCACCTTGGACCGTTGCTATTTACTTTGTTTGTTAACGAAATTCCATCACTTCTATCAATCAGCAAATGCCTTTTATACGCCGATGATATAAAGGTACACTGCCGCTCACTTGAATAGGAACATGATCATTTTGCAGAATGCTTTGTTTTTGCTTTTTTCTCTTTGCTGATATAAGTCATTGCGGTTTGCATTTTAAAAGTAACGTTTATTAGGCTATTTTCAGAAGAAAGGAAGTGACACAAAAGATTACCGTTACTACTCAGAAGTGGCTTGCTGTCAATATCCACAAAAAAATGCATTTTTTTTGGCTCATTAGAATAAGAACAGATGAAATTGTATCAGTTTATCGCACGCTTTTGAAGTGATTAGATCTGCTAAAGTTGCTAACCGTACGTAATTAATATTTTATTTCGAATTTTGTGCATAATGGGTCGAAGCAGTGCATTAACGATGGAAGAAAAGGCAAGAGTTTCCGCATACAGGGAAATGAAGCTGACCTATAGAGAAATCGCAAAAAAAATTGGAAGGAGCTCTACTGTTGTATACAATTTTCTTCAGAATCAGTCGGAGTATGGGAAAAACATGAAGGGCCGTACTAAAAAAGTAACTTCAGCTGCTGACAGAAGGGCAATAATTCGAGCAGCATCAAATTCTCACCAGTCTGCAGCAAAAATCAAATCAAATTTAGCAATAACAGCAAGTGTTTCAACAGTAAAACGTGCTATTAAGAGTGCAAATCACCTAAAACGATTAAAACTAAAAAAAAAACCACCACTGAATGCTGCCCGCAAAGAGACCCGATTGTTTTTTTCACGAAACTGTATGACCTGGAATTCAGAATGGAAATGCGTTGTATTTTCAGATGAAAAAAAATTCAATCTCGATGGGCCAGATGGATACAACTTTTATTTCCACGATCTGCGCAAGGGAGAGCATTTTTTGAATCGCCACCATAGTCGAGAAGGTGGTGTTATGGTTTGGGGAGCGATAACGTACTATGGAACCTGCGAACTGCAGTTTTTAACTTCAAAAATGAACGCGGTGGCTTATATAAAGGTATTAGAAAAAGCATTCCCCGAACTGGGGAATCTGTTTGGTCCTTTGAAGTGGTGTTTTCAGCATGATAATGCTCCCATCCATACCGCTCGATCTGTTAAGACTTGGATTCAAACCCAGAACGTCGATTTATTGCAATGGCCTCCATATTCACCAGACCTCAATATTATTGAGAATGTTTGGGGATGGTTAACTAGGAGAGTTTACGAATCTGGAAGACAATTCGATAGCAAAACATAGCTTATAAATGCTATTAAAACCGCCTGGTCTGAAGTTTCACTGGTGTACATTAAGAATCTTTATGACTCAATGCCTAATCGCTTAGCGTACGAGGTCATATCAAACAAAGGTGGATGTACACATTATTAAAATGTTGTATTAATAAATTGAATTTCAATGATTTCGTTTATTTTTCTTTATAATAAGTAAATGTTCTTATTCTAATGAGCCAACAAAAAATGCAATTTTTTGTGGATATTGACAGCAAGCCACTTCTTAGTAGTAACGGTAATCTTTTTTGTCACTTCCTTTCTTCTGAAAATAGCTAATAAACGTTACTTTTAAAATGCAAACCGTAATGACTGATATCAGCAAAGAGAGAAAAGCAAAAACAAAGAATTCTGCAAAATGATCATGTTCCTATTCAAGTGAGCGGCAGTGTATTTATGAAGATGTCTGATAATAGTGATTGTCTTCTGTTCCAAAATGAAATATTAATTCTCGAGCGCTGGTGTAAAGCAAATGAATTACAACTTAATTTGCCCAAATGTAAAGTATTATCAGTATATAGATCGCGAAGCCCCTTACAATACCAATACACTGCGAATGGTGTAATGTTTACCCGTGAAACAGATGTAAATGATTTAGGAATACTGCTTGATAATCAATTGACTTTTAATCGGCACATTGATTACATTTTTAGTAAGTCGTACTCAATGTGAGCGTTCATCAAACGAAATACCACAGTCTTTCAAGATCCTTATACTTTAAGAACACTATATTGTTCGTTAGTTCGCTCCTTATTGGAATATTGCTGTTTAATTTGGGACCCTACTTACGATGTTCACTCTGTCAGAATCGAGAGAATACAAAAATCTTTTACTCGTTTTGCTTTACGAAGGTTTAACAGAGATGACGAATTACCACCATATGCGTCACGTTGTTTATTAATTAATCTCCAAACTCTTTTTGTTCGAAGAAAAATGCTATCATTAGTATTCTTAAGTGATGTGTGGATAATAACCACGTAAATTGCGATGAGTTGCTTTCTTCGTTACCTTTTAATGCTCCTATAAGGTATCTAAGAGAACCAAGTTTATTTATTCCACCTTTACATAGGACAAACTATGGATCATGTGAAATCATCACGCGTTGCGTTAATTTATACAATTCGGTAGAAACCACTGACCTAGATTTAACTTTAAATCGCGATTGTTTTAAACGAATTGCACTTGAAATTTTAAAATCCAAATATGCTTATTTGATAAATTATTAAATTTTGTTGAATTATTACTTATCAAATGCATAAATATAAGATATTAAATAAATAGAATTAAGTTATTAACATTTATAATTAATCTGTAAAGGTTTTACCTGGTAGATATATATAAATAAATAAATAAGTAAATAAATGAAATTTTTTATTCCTGTGAAAGTACGTTCGATGCCATTATGTTTGGAACTCGATTTCCTTTGCATGGGCACCACGGGCACGCTTGCAGAAGTCCAGACGCTGCACCCAATTTTCGAAGGTTTTCAAGCATAAATCGGCCGATACTGCTGCAATTTCACGTTCGATATGCGTACGAAGTTCATCAATCGTTTCTGGCTTGATGGCATAGACCAAAGACTTGACGTAGCCCCACAGGAAATAGTCTAACGGCGTCAAATCGCACGACCGAAGCGGCCAAGCGACTGGACCATTTCGTGAGATAACACGTTCTCCAAACTTGGTTTCCAATAAATTGATTGTGGCATTCGGTGTGTGGCGTGTTGCGCCGTCCTGTTGGAACCACATGTCCTCCAAGTCCATATCATCCAATTGGGGCCAAAAATATTCGGTTATCATTGAACGGTAGCGATTCTGATACACAGTAACGTGCCGGTCTTGATCATCACGGAAGAAGTACGGCCCAATAACGCCGCTGGCCCATAAACCACACCATGGAGTACGTGTGGATTGCTGCCCGACCAATACCGCATATTTTGTTTATTGACGAAGCCATTCAGCCAGAAATGAGCCTCATCGCTGAAGATGATTTTTCGATGAAAATCCGAATCATTTTCAAGTTGTTGCTCAGCCCAATTCGCGAACATACGACGTTTCTGGTGGTCAAGCGGCTTCAGTTCTTGCGTCAATTTAATCTTGTAAGGATGTAAGCCTAAATCTTTTCGCAAAATTCGCCACAACGACGTCACAGAGATGCCCAACGCTTGAGAACGACGTGTGAAGGACACATTTGGGCTTTCTTCAACTGAAGCCTCAGCGGCAGCAATATTCTCGACCATTAAACTAGGACAAAATAGGGCGATAAATTTAATGAGCAAAGCCCTTACTGATACTTGTCATCCTCTTTACACCACTTCTAAGGAAACCTTGTCCAGGGAAAACCAAAACAAGAAAAACTCTTAATCTTCTATAAGCAAAATACTTGCCCTAATTCCATCTCACGGATGTACTCCTTTGAAAACTACAGAGAACTTCAGCACACCGATTCTTCCCCCTAGGAAAAGACATTTGCTTAACATCGACACCAGCCTCTCCAGCCACAAAAAAGAAAATACTTCAAATTTACAATTCCGTATGTTTCATCGTGATTTAATTGAATCTATCAAGCCTTTGAGGACGCTTTACACTGATGGCTCATGTAAGGACAACAACTCTACTTACGCAGTCATCGAACTGAATCCAAGCAACGAAGAAATTATCCTTTTCCAAGGTATTCTTCCAGATGCAGCTGGTAGCTACCTAGCAGAAGTAACAGCATTGTTAAAAGCTCTTTCATTGGCACAAACCTGGGCAGTTAAGACATTGATTCTTACTGATAGCTTAAGTATCCTTTCAGGAATCAAAAGTGCTACAAATAACTGCTCTACTCTCAGATGCATTCGAAATATCCTCCATCATAACTCACATATAACTTTAGCATGGATACCAGGCCACGTTGGCATTACACGAAATAAGGCTGCCGATACTGCAGCTAAAGAAGCGACTCGTTATCCGTATTCAACTGAGCTTCCTAACATCTCTCAACTCATCCGAAAAGTTTTTATCTCCAACGAAAATATTGAACTCGAAAACTCCTGGCAAAGTGCACATAATTTCCTTCGGCAACATCACTCCACACATGTTCGTATTCCATACAACAAAACTCTAACAAGGGAAAAATGCATAAACAATCATTCGGATCAGAGTAGGTAAAACACTATTTTCTAGTCGGCACTATTTTACTAACGTCACCCCAGAAGAGTGCGAGCATTGCAGAGAGATCCTATCAGTTTGGCATATATTTGCCGATTGTCCTATTTCCCGGCAATCTACAGACACTAATTCTGTGGAAGATAAGCAAAAAAAAAATAACCGAAGTATTTAATCCATCTGACGTTCGATCCTTTCAGCGCAACCCTTAAATGCCCAGTGTATCTTTAAAGATACAACCATTCAAAAAATTATTTCTTTGTGAGTTTTAACTTTATTTGATTATGGCTTACTATTTTTGCTTTATTGACTCAAAATGTATCCACTGTTAAAAAAATAGATCATTAGTTTTTAAATTAAATTACTTATAAGCTAATATAACTTTTTTTTTTTTTATTTTAAACAATTAAAAAAATTTTTTTTTTTTATTTTATAAATTTATGGTTGGTAGCACTGCTGTGACAGAAAAAAATATTTCCTGGTAAACGTATATATTTTGAAGTAAAATACAGTTATTTTATGCAAATACGATTTACCCAGCTCATATAAAATAGCGGTAAATGGTTGTATCTTTAAAGATACACTGGGCATTGCGGCCTATATCATGATTTCAGTTGAATTTTTCTTATTTCTTCATTTTCTGTGTATTCAGTGTAGCTGCGTATCGTAGCACTTTGGTGCAAGTTAGTTGGCTGTGTTGTTTAATTTTGTTATTAAGTTGTTGTTACTAGTTTGAAGGTATATATTTATAAAAGTTTACGTAACAGTGCACTGTAATTTGGATAAATAAATTACAATTATTGTATTAAAAATTAAAATATCCACAAAAATTTGTGTCGTTCCTGAAAGTAGTAAAATTTGGATTGCGATCTAAACGGAAAATAATCCTATATGGTAGTTGGTGTGATAATTTGCTTTTTTTTCTTATTTGGATTTTTTTTCTAATAGGTATTAAATTAAGCATGGATTTCACTAAAATTAACGGTGTGAAGATGACTGACGAAGAGGTCAGTGCATTGCTGGATGATTTTAGTTTTGACAGTACTGATAATTTGGATGATGACATTGATAAGCTTTGCCAACCAACATCAGTAGCAGGTGTAAGCAAAATTGCAGTTATTACTGACGATAGTAATGAGGGTAGTACAGATGAGATGGCTGAAGAGCGTGGTTTGTCGGAGAATGGGGATGCAGATGATTTCGATCTTAGCATGTCAATAAACGATAGTTTCGTAAGTATGATAAACAATGACAATCCAGATGCAGGCCATTTCATACCGGATCAAGTTCCTCTACTATCATCGATTCCATCCGTAAGCAGTTCCTGTATTCCATTTCCCTCACAACTTTCTCAAACAAAAATTAACCCGAAGTCCGTGGAATTTCAAAAAGTCATGTGGAAAAAAGCATACCTTGTTTATAATGCTGAACAAGTGAGATTTGGAGGGGATACTAACATTCCCGAATTTCTACAGGCTTTGGAGATGCCCTATCAAGTTTGGTCATATTTGTTTCCATAGACTTTGGAGCAACGAATTGTAGACGAAACCAGAATCTATGCGGGGGTGAACGAGACATTCCAGTTTGATATGTTTATTAGTTTATTATTTTATATGACATATTTTAAACTACCGAACACTAGAGATTTTTGGACCGAAAAAATACACCGTTGCGTACCGGTAGTTCAAAATCAAATGATCCATTTCAACGACAGAAGTAGAGCCGGAAAAATAGATGACCCCGATCGAGACCGCCTTTTTCTTATAAGGCCTATAATCGAATATCTGAACAGAACTTTTGGAAGCATATCACGATTAGACCGGCTTTGTGTAGATGAGCAAATGTGTTCATCAAAAATTGGACATTTTATGAAGCAATATTTACCAAACAAGCCTCACAAGTGGGGATTCAAGCTATTTGTTTTATGCGACACAATCGGATTCGCGTATAAGTTTGAAATTTACAGCGGATCCACTGAAGGACCTTCTCAAGACGAACCAGATCTGCAACCATCGGCAAATATTGTTGTAAGATTGCTCCAGGAAGTGCCACGGTATAAAAATTACATTATATACTGTGACAACTACTACACAACCCTGCCTTTGGTGACATATCTTCGGACTCAAGGCATACTTACAGTTGGTACTATACGTCGAAACAGAATAAAAAACTGTAAGCTACCGGAAGAAAAGACGATGATGAAGTGCGAACGTGGAACAAGTCAGGAATTTGTTGCTTCTATTCACAGCATGGATGTTACGTCCATATCTTGGAAGGACAACCGTGTTGTCAATCTCGTGTCAACATACATATGTCAGAATAAAACCTCATTCTTCTTCTTCTTCTTCCGATAGTCAAACGGGTCTAAGTGTAAGGAGGTTCGATAGAAAAGAGAAGTCTGTAAAAATGATACCGTGTCCACAAATTATTAAAGACTATAATCAGCACATGGGAGGAGTGGATTTGATGGACAGTTTCATGGGTCGCCATAAAATAGGCATGAGAAGCCGAAAATGGACCAACCGGTTATTTTTTCATATGCTAGATATGACTTAGTAAATGAAAACTTTAGTAAATACAAACAAATGAGACTCATCGATTTTAAGTTGGAAGTTGCAGATGTTTTGTTTAGTTACGGCTCTGTGGAACCTAACAAAAGTGGGCGGCCGACATCTTTGGAATCACTCATTCAAACCAAACGTTCCAAACCCAATTCATCCAATGCTCCTCCTAAAGACATACGGCTTGATAAGACAGACCACTGGACAATTATCGACGAAAAGCGAAGGTGCAAGTTACCTAACTGTTCGGGACAAACAAAAATGTACTGTTCTAATTTCTTTCTTCTTTTTTCTTCTCATTTGCTTCTGTTTCGGTTTTTCATTATTTGTTTACTAATTAATAGCATAAACAGTTTATTAATATTATTTTTTTTTATATCAACAAACATTTGAATTAACAATAAATGGTGCAATACTAAATTATTTATGTACAAAAAGGGAACTAATTTAACTGATAAACTAAAAAAAATCCTATACATTCGATATAATTTTCTTTCCGAATAGCTGTGGGGGGTTAATGCCCAGTGTATCTTTAAAGATACAACCACTTTTTTGTTAATAACTTCGTAAAAAAAAAAATGTTTTTTTGTTTAATAGCGGATTTGTTGTTTTTTTTTCCGTCTACATACAATATATTTTTTTCATCAAAATCGGTTTCCTTCGGCATTTAAGGGTTAAGGAAGCAACATCTTTGCACAACAAGTTTAAAGACATTTAAAAAAATTATGTAAATATTAAAATTTATTCCTTTTTTTTTACTTTTTAATTCATTTTTTATTTATATCTGATATATCAATGCCTACTTTCAGAAGGAAATAATATTCGCTTGTCTCCTGTGACGTAAGCAAGATAGCAGAAACTTAAACATAAATGGCGGACATGCGCAATGCGTAATCTGTAATACATCATTCTTGGCGTCGTTTGCTGTCCCTGTCCCTCAACTTTTGTAGCGTCCCTGCTGAAAAACCCGATATTAGAATCTCAGACTACCATGGACGCATTAAGAATATTACTTAACGCTAAATTGCAGGATCTATTAACGACGACTACAGAATCTAAATTTTTTGAAAAATAGAAATTGCTTAAGCAGGAGCGAAGTAAACGAATTGGTGCTATTTTTCGCTAGGAAGTTTTCACTGGGGAAGGGTGATGAAGCGGTCATAATGTGCATATTTCAGATGCAAGTAAGACACAGGATTAAAGATACTGCAAAAATTATATTAATAAATAACAATAAACCCACAAATTGGCCGGACATAAAAAAAAAAAATGTTATCAAATAGTACTTCAAATGAAAGTGGTTCTTAGTTTAATAGCGAGCAAAATGAGTTGATGGTTCTGAAACTATTAATAAATAAACTTCCAAGCAATCAAAAATGAATTCTTTAGTCCAGAAATCTGTCCAATCTTAGGGAAACTAAGGATATTTTAATATAAACTGACAATTTTTACAGTTATTGTCATAATAACAATTATTACAACCCACACTTTTTCCCTTAAAACTTCCAACATATTATTATCCCCCAAAATGTAATAACAATAGTGCACCAAATTTAAATAGGAACTTCGAAAACTTTCAAAATTTATATCCAGCACAAAGTCAACAAAATCAGCAAAATTTTACAAGCAATAGACCAAATAATTGAAGAAATTTAGAAAGAAATCCTGGGCATTTCTGACAAAATAATCATCAAATTTCTCCAAATTGGAACTCAAATAGCAGAATTTCAAAATTTCATTAGCAGAATAAATAATTCAGGACATGGCACTACAGTCCGGCATGAACCTGGGCCTCAACCAAGATGCCTCTCCAATTAGCCCGTCCTTAGCTAACTGCCTCCAGGTGCGCACTCCAAGTTGGTTGAGGTCGGTTTCTAGTTGTGCGCGCCACTTAAGACGAGGTCTTCCTCTACTGCGTCCGACGTCTGGCTGGGAATCGAAGACTCTGCGAGCCGGAGTATTGGTGTCCATTAATTCTACATATCCTAGCCATCTTAAACGTAAATGCGGAGTTTTTTGACCAGGGGCATGTCGCTGTACCGCTCGTAAAGTTCTTGGTTGAATCTTCGTCTCCATAGCCCGTCAACGCAAATGGGACCGAAGATTTTTCGAAAAATTTTTCTCCCAAATCGACCAAGGATTTCTTCATCCGCTTTTGAGACAGTACATGTTTCAGCGCCGTAGAGCAGGACTGGGATGATCAGGGTTTTATATAAGATCTCCTTAGTAGTTCGAGTGAGGGCTTTACTACTGAATTGCCTTCTTAGCCCGAAGAAACGGCGGTTGGCAAGAGTAATTCTTCGTTTAATTTCTGACGAGATATTGTTGTCAGAGTTAATAGCGAAACCGAGATAGATAAAGTCCCGTACTACCTCAAATGGTGACGTTCTATCTATCTATCTAGACTACCAAACGTGGCTATGACATCACGTTGGGTCCTACCAATGATGTCAATATCGTCAGCGTATGCTGGTAGTTGTACAGATTTTTGGGAAATTGTGCCTCTGGTGTTTTCTCGTGAGTTTTGCACAATCCTCTAAAGAATCAGATTCTTGACTCTGAAGTCATAAGACTTCTTGCCTAAGTCTGGCACTTATAACAAATCCGCATCCGAATAGTCGCTGTTTCTGCTCACTACAACACGGTCCGTAGTAGATGTCACAGTTTTTCATACGTTTTTTGCCCGGCCCATCTCATCGTATTTCCTAGATGGCAGTAATATCTGCTTTGTAGCAGTTTAAGGCTTCCGCTAGTTGTTCGCTTGCACCTCTCCTGTTAAATGTTCTCACATTCCAGGTGCAGAAACGAACGTCGTTGTCCTTTTTTTCGTTTAGCCGTGTCGTCAACAATAAAATCAGTCCTTTCCGAGGCTATTGGTTGCTTCGTAACCGTTAAATTTTTCCATGGTTGGGTAGTTAACCCAAAGCACAACCCCCAACCTGGAGGGCCAGTTCCAATTTATTAGATACCCCTAGGACACGGGGCCATCAGTACCCGCTACGGGACTAAGCGCTGCCGTTGGCCTTTCGGTTCATCCGCCACCAGCTCTGTTCAAGGGGCCTGACTAACCCTTGAAATTCCTAGACAACCTGTTGTCCGAATATGTCGAAGCAGCTTTTCTAGGTTCGCCGGGATAGCAGGCCGTGTATTCATTCCGTGCCATTCTGACCTAGCTGTTAGAAGTGTTGCTGTTTTTCGTCGTGCTATCAACACTCGCGCTTATGGTTTAGCAAGTCAAATCCGGTAGGATGAGACCAGTATCTGATGGTTACCACTTGGAGGTAAAAATAAGCACTTAATGTGTAGTCAGAGTTACAACACTGGGCATTACCAAGTTAAAGCCAATCAGAGTCTACCCTCGTTCTACAACACCCAACCCAGCAGGATATCTAGTGCCACATTGAACCACACGGAACAACCGTAAGCGATGATCGGCCTTATGAGGGCCATGTAGCAAATGACTTTCACCCTTGAGGCAAGTTGTCTGCTTTAAAACAATCTCCTTGTCAGAGCATAAGCACCCCTAGCCCTAGCCATACATCTTTGTCAAAATACAGAAACTTGTCAAGCCAGATTCCAAGGTATTTGACTTAATTTCTCAACGCCAACGGCTGTCCATGCTGTCCAATGATACACAAGTTTTTCCAGTTTTTTCTGGTACCCCTAGAAGCCCTATGCAATGGGGTCCTGAACAGAATCGTTTCGGTTTTTTGGAAATTGATCTTCAATTTCCAATCGTCGCAAAATCCCTTAATGTGATCGAAGTCACTTTGCAAACCAATGTGTTGGCCTCGCTAATGCTTCGGCTACCACCTACTTAACAGCTCCCCTTGCTTGTGTTTTTGTTCAGGAGCTTTACTGCAACGGACTCTGGCTGACTTTTCAAATTCAAGTGGCCAACTTTGTTGATCCGCTTAAGTCCTGACTCCTGGTCGTTGACTATTGCACGTTTCTATTTTTTGTTTGTTTCTTCGTCTTGTTCTTCTTCTGGCGCTGGTTTTCTACTTTTTTGTTAAAACTTTTCAAAAAAAAATCTCACTTCGGTTTTTTTTTCTGCTTAATTTCACTGAGCTGGAGCTATGGCTTCCTCCTTGTTCAAACTTTATATTTAAAATGAAATTACTTGCAACATCAACAGTTAATTTCAGCGGCATCGAAACTCTCTTCCTTCACCTCATGGGCGAATTTCCCTTATTTTCTTAGAGGACTTTTAGGGGTCAATTTTCTTTCTCTACTACTTTTTTGGCGGCCATCATTCTTTCTGAACGATGCCTAGAAAGAATTTTTGTCCCCCACCACAGTAACTGTCATTTAATTTCAGAACTTATAGCGTCCACACACCACTCATGCCGGCATGCGCAATATAGTGATTGCGCATGCAAACTGAGAGCGTGTGGTGCTAACTGTGTGGTTGTGCATGCGGCATGAGTGATTTCAAGACATTTTGATATTTTCTTGCTTGCGCATGCAAATTAGGTTCAAGTGCGCGGAGAACGTAAAAAAAACAATTTTTTATTCTTTAGTCGGGCCGATGTCCACTTTATTAGTGCGATATTCAAACTCAAACTTAAATCTACAGCACAGGTGTATTTATTAATTATTAGTGCAGAGTTGGCAAATGTTGGTTGTGAGAAATGCAGCTTCAGCGTCTGGGTTCATTCGTTGAACTTGCGGTGTCGTGTGGATTGGCTTTCTGGCGTGTGAACTGTTTGCGGTGTCATGTGGATTGGCTCTCTGGCGTGTGAACTGTTTGTGCCGGATGTGGGGGCATTGCCTTACATTAGGAAATGCAACTTATGGGGTGATAACTCCTCCTCCCTTAAATTCGAGTGTCCTCACTCGATACGATGTAAAGTATAGGGATGTTTTTTCTTCATTTAGCTGTACTGGCTTCTGTTTGGCTTCTTGAACTTCTTCACTTTGATTGTGTTTGGTGTGAATTACGATCTTCTTTCGTATTACAAAAATTTTGAAAATTATGATTAAAAATGCAATTGCCATTAGGGCTATGAAGATGGAGTTTGTGATTAGATGTTTCATATTTTCTTCTTTCAGCTGGCTAATACGCAGTGTGTTATTTATGTGTAGTTCTTTAACTGCTTCTAGGGTAAGGAGCTCTTCGTACGTGTTACTCGATGAAATCGAATGCAGGATTGCTGGTAATGGCTTTGATGAAGGTATTTCTTTTGAAGTGAAGTTTTGTCCATTAACTACCAATGATGAATTGTGATAAAGGATGATGAAGCTTCCAGATAAGGCCACACTCTCGTTATCGACAATGATGGTTTCGTTGAACTGATTGAGAAGTAGAGTCCCTGGGTACAAGTTTTCGACGGTTGGAACGTGCTGATTATTTACCTCGTCACACTCTGTTTGCTTGCTTTTTAACAAATTTCTGATACAATTTTTTTCATTTAGTTTTACAATTTGGTTTTGGTTACATATCATAACATTATTTTGGCTTTTACATTTCTGTTCTATTCCATACATTTCATTACTACAATCTATTACATTATTATATTTAATTTTAACAATTTTTCTGCCATACTTAATGGGCTTGATAAGTAAATTATTACAAGAGTTTTACTCAGTAATAGGTAAGCTTATAATATAAAGTATAGATGAATGATTACATGCGATTTTAATCGTAGCAAATTCAAGTATTTCTTCTACATTTATATGTTTTATATTGTCTTTATCAAATATTTTATTTATTAGTTCGATTTCAAAAGTTGATAATATAAATGAGTTTATAATTTCTGCCTTTGCCCAAAGCAAGGCGTATTCGATATTAGTAATTTCTCTTCTTATAACATCTAATTTATATTTTATTTCTTTAAAGAACTTATTTTCTATAATTTCATTTGTTTTAATTAAGTTAAGGATATTATTTGTGACATTCGTTAGTTCGTTAATTTTATCTGTACTCATTCTATTTATTATTACCTGTCGATTATTATTTGACAATACATTGTGCGTATGGGCTTTGATTATTTTAAAATCATCATGGTCAGGGCTCCCAGCGAGCCATTTCCATGCAGTTCCAAGAAAATTAAGAGATCTGGGTTCTCTTTTTGGCTTTAGGTTTGTTAAATGTGTTAGGGTTTGGGATATGGAGTCGGAGAGGATGGCAAAATTAGGATCTGATTTGTTAACATGGTTAGAGGTTTGCTCTTTTAGTTTTTCGAGAACGTCTTCATATGCTTCCAAGTTTATAACGTGGATTACCTTGAATGTACCGGATTGTATCTTAGCCACGCCAATGTTTAGTGGAATGATCTTGGAGTTAGAGTAGTACAAAATTTTAATTTCACTGTTAACCAAGGTGAGAAGACATCTGTAAAATTAATTCCTGATATTATTCTTATGGATTATTCTTCCAGATTCTGTTAAAATTGTAGTTGATTTGTCTTCTTTGACAATTTCCTTTTTTAATTTGGGGGATAGTTTAGTGCCTAATATTTTATTTATTTTAGCATATATAGTTTCACCTGGTGAATAATGTTTAATTTCATGTCTTGTTTTATTGTGACATTTTAGGTCTTTACACTGTTTTTGTCTCAATTGCGTGAATATTGTCTTGTCTTGCTTGTTCGTACTGAGTTGGGTCTGTGCTAACGTTTCTACCGAAATATGTCTCTATTGGTCTTTTGTTAGTAACTGTGTGTATTGAATAGTTATATTCGTAGACAGCGCAATCTAGAAGTTATGCGAAAGGCATAGTTGGTCTTTCTGCTTTTAAGCAACGCATAATTTCAGAAAGGGTAGAGTGAAATCTCTCAACTTGTCCATTAGCTATGCTGTTGTTTGGGGGAATTGTAAAAATGTCGATATTTAATTGGTCTTTCAGCATGAAGCGAATTGTTTCACGATTTCATGAACACGTGCTTTCATTTTAGGAAAGTAGAATTTTTGAAGCAATTGTATTTTGTTCTCCAGACTACTTCTATGGGCTCTTTTGTGTTCTTGAAGAATTATTTCATCTTGTTCCTGTACATTTGTTAAATCTTTTACTTGGATTCGAGTAAATCTGGACTTATAATTTCTAAAATAAAAGGGATAGATGTCCTGTATTCTTCCCATAACAGGTTCAGTTGTCAATATTCCGTTTATTACGCTAGGGTTAAGATGTCGTTTCAAAATTGATATTAAGTCTTCGTCAGTATAATTTTTTTGTATAAATATGTGTCTATGGAATGTTGGAAAGGGGATTTTAAATTCATAACTTGTATCATTACCAATAAGAAGCATTAGTTGATTCGTAAATACATTTATTGGACTATCAACAAAATTAATCATATCGTGAGACGAACTTTCGTCACTATGCTGTGTCATAGTTAGTGAATTAACTTCTGAATTTCTCGGCAAACGAGATAATGCATCTGCTACTACATTACTCTTTCCTGGCTTGTATTGCAGCTCGTAGTTGTACTCTTCTAAAAGCGCCTTCCAGCGTTTCATCTTAGAATTGTTATTCTTACTACTCAGGGCATAAGTAAGGGGTTGGTGATCTGTAAAAATTTTTACATGCGCCGTACCATATAGATAGTTTCTTAACGTACTCAATGACCATATGATGGCTAGCATCTCCTTTTCGTTGGCTGCATAGGATTCCTCGGTTTTATTTAAGGATCTGGAAATAAACATGATGGGTCTATCGTTTTGCGATAACACTGCGCCAAGGGCAAAGTTGGAAGCGTCGGTAGTTAACTCGAAGTTTTTTTTTAGTCGGGATATGCGAGAATTATATCTTTCGAAATTAGTGAATTCTTAATTTTATTAAAGGCTGAAATTGCTTCGGATGAAAATGTTATTTGGATTTTAGCTGATTTATGTTTTGAAATTCTCCCTTCTTCTCCTCTTAGTAAGGTAGTTAATGGTTTGGCTAGCTTTGCGTAGTCCTTAACAAATCTACGATAGTAACCTGATAAACCTAGAAATGACCTTAACTCTTTAAGAGTTTTTGGGATTGGAAAATTTATTATCTCGTTAATTTTAGCGGGATTTGTGGATATTCCTTTAGAAGATACAATAAAGCCTAGAAATTCGACTTCTTCTTTAAAGAAACTGCATTTATCTAGTTGCACCTTCATATTGGCCTCGCTTAGTGTTCCGAATATTTCCTCTACATGTCTTAAATGGTCGTTTTCGTCTTTGCTGAAGATAATGATATCATCAATGTAGACGTAACAGAACTTACCAATATAGGCACGCAGAATATCGTCTAACGCACGCTGGAAGATGGATGGTGCGTTTTTCAAGCCAAATGGGAGACGAGTAAATTCGAATTTCCCATTATTAATTGCAAATGCAGTTTTCTCCTTGTCAGATTCCTTCAAAGGAATCTGGTGGAAACCGCTTTTCAGGTCAAGGACCGTGAAGAATTTGCTTTTCCCTAATTGAGACAGTACCTCGTTTATTTCGGGTATTGGGTACCTGTCTGCTATTGTTACCGAATTAAGCTTTCGGTAATCGACAACCATTCTGTATTGTTTGTTCCCTTGTGAATCAGATTTTTTTGGAACAATCCATACAGGGGCGTTATAGGGTGATCTTGATGGTCGGATAATTCCATCTACGAGAAGCTTTTTTACTTGTTTTTCTATCTCACCTTTAAGGGAGGCTGGGTACGGGTAGTTTCTAGAATAAACAGGTGAATCAGAATTAGTCCTAATTTCACCTACAACCTTTGTAGTATACGTTAATTTTTCATCGGGTTCCGAGAACAAGGAAGGAAATTTTTCTATAATAGATTTAATTGCTATTTTTTGTGGGTTGGTAATGTGACTTGGACTTAGCGAATTTATTGATTGCGATTGAAGTTGTTTGATTTTTATTTTGACCTTGTCGAGAATGGTCATAAAACTGTCCTTTGTATGAATAACAGCGGATAGTTGTTTTAGGCTATCATTTCCTAGAATACCGTGAAAAGATTTAAGGCTCGGAAGTAGAAAAAATTTAAGTTTAAGATTTGTTTGGCCGAAAAGGTTGAGAAATGTATGCTGAGTTATTTTTATATCTCCAGCAACTGATTTAGCAAAAAAAATTTGTTCGTTTGGAAGGGGTTGTTTTATAAGATCGGGCTGAATATAGTTTTTACTCGATCCTGTATCTATTAAAAAGTTCAAAATTGCTCCGCTCTTCGTTTTGCATTGAAAATATGGTAACGAAGAGTCAGTTAGCCTAAAAAATTAATGTCGCAAAATTCTTGGTAGTTATATTCAGGCTGATTGTTATCTCTTCCAGTTAACTCTGCTTGTTCTAACATATAATTTGTTAGGTCGGGGTTATGTTGTGCTTCTCTTACGTCATTTTGTTCGTAAAATGCGTACATATCGTTTGGAGAAACATGTTCTTCTGGTTTTATTGTAAAGTTTGGTGGATCTAGCGCAGTTGGTTCGACGGTGATGTGGAAACTTTTTTGAAACTTACTAGGAATGGGAGTCTGCATAGATGCGCCTGGGGGACGTTTCCCAGCATATTTGAAAGGGGCGGATGGTCTATTTGTATAGTTAACCGCATTAGTTCTATTGGACGAAGTGTCCATAGGCTCTGGCCTTGGTTGGGGCTTAGGTGCAAAAGGACGCGGAGGTTGGTTGAAGTTAGGGTAAGAGTTAGTGTAATTGTATTGGGGTTGAACTTGAGGTTGGTTGGAGTTAGGGTAAGAGTTAGTATAGTTGTGTTGGGGTTGAACTTGACCCTGGTAATGAGCATTTCTTTGTGGGTAAACTTGTGGCAGATACGCTATTTGCGGAAAAAACTGAGTGTTGAATGGTCGTCCATGGTTTCGTGGTGGTTGGGGTGGTATGGTGTGATTAAATCTGTGTGTAAAAGAGTTTTTGTTGTTCGCATAGGTTGACCTAAATCCTTGATTTTCAAGTTTTAAACATAAGTTAAGTGCTTGCGGTAGGTCGGTTGGTTCTCGTATTCCTAACAATTTTGGTAGGTCGCCGTTGAGACCACGTATAAACGTGTCGAGGGCTTTATCTCTGTAGGTACGGGTAAGTACAGAGATGGATTCATTTCCTACATCCATACATTGTATTTTATTCAATATAAGTGATAAGTGTGTATAGACCGATTGATAAAAGTTTTGCACCGACGAATTGCCTTGCACAAGGGACGTCATTTGATATTCCAAAGTATTTAAATCCCTTTAGTCCGCATAATGCAACATTAAACATTTAGAAATAGCTTTCCAATTTAAAGGGGTGTTGTAAGATTCCAACACAGCATCAGCATCGCCTATTATTTTATTCCTAATTGTATTGATGATTCCGTAATATCTTGGCGTTCCTTCAAGGGTTTGGTACATTTGTAGGACACGTTCGACGCTTTTTCGCCAGGAGCTGAATTCTCCAGGTCTTCCTGTGAAATCGCGAAGGCATCTAACGACATCTGGAATCTTATCCAGTTCGCTGATGTCACCTATACGCTCAGGATCTATGCGCTGATCTTGGGCAATAGAAGGGTCAAAATTAGGACTCAGTATTGAATTTACAATAGCTGTGACCGTATTAATCAGCTGTGCCGACGGAATAGTGGGGCGTGCTTGGGATTGTGGGTTTTCAGCTTGGGGATTATTTTCGGGGATGTTAAGGATGGGTGGGCGAATAAGGTTATTTGGATTTGCCATTTTTATGTTTGATTATAATATTCCCGTGATGTCAAACAAAAATCGAAAGGTATATTTTAGATAAAATATAATCTTATACCTTAAATATTATAATTCAAATTTCAGATTTGTTCTTATACTTTAAATATTAAATTTATATTTATCTATATTAATTTTAACTTAACTTACACATAGTTTATTATTATAATCATTTCTGGATCGGCTGGCAGGTTTCCTGTCTCCTTTTTGCTTGTCTGCTTAAGCTACTCGGGGGCCTTTATGATTTCTCCAGGGAGTTTGCACTTTTTTTTCTTTTTTTTAAATGTTCTCTTTGCACTTGTGTTCCTTTTTTCTTATTATTATTACACTTCACTACTTTTTTCGTTAGTAATACCGTCACTACTATGATGATTTTTAATGATTACTAACAGCTGCTCGGGCGCCAATTAGGTTCAAGTGCGCGGAGAACGTAAAAAAAACAATTTTTTATTCTTTAGTCGGGCCGATGTCCACTTTATTAGTGCGATATTCAAACTCAAACTTAAATCTACAGCACAGGTGTATTTATTAATTATTAGTGCAGAGTTGGCAAATGTTGGTTGTGAGAAATGCAGCTTCAGCGTCTGGGTTCATTCGTTGAACTTGCGGTGTCGTGTGGATTGGCTTTCTGGCGTGTGAACTGTTTGCGGTGTCATGTGGATTGGCTCTCTGGCGTGTGAACTGTTTGTGCCGGATGTGGGGGCATTGCCTTACATTAGGAAATGCAACTTATGGGGTGATAACTTGCATAACTGCGTGGTGTGTGTGCAAACAAAATTTAAATTATTCAGTTGCGCGAGAGAATTCAAGTGAAACAGACCTTCTGTGTGCAATAGTGATGACGTTGACGAACAATAAAAAATTCTGGGCGAAATTTATCGAGCTATACCAGAGCCCACCAGTTTTATGGCAGGTAAAAAGTGATGATCACAGCAACCGAGTCTTAAAAGCGAGTGCTTATGAATTAATGGTAAATAAATTAAAAAATAGAACCGGGTGCTGGTCGGGATAAGGTAGTAAGAAAAGTAAATACGTTTTTCGAAGCAATTACCGCTTTTTGTTTGGGTGTTTTGTTGTAAGTCCTTTTTGACCTTAGGTGCGTCCATATTTAGTCTGTTGTGAGGCTTCTTTTGGCTCTTGTCCTTAGCAAGTTGGATTTCTGTGGCAACTGTACATCCTCTATAGCTAGCTGGATGATTTTCGTTGCAATTCGCACATTTTGGCGGTTCATCTTTTTTTTCATGCAGTATTTAGTATGGTGACTTCCGGCGCATTTTGAATTTGCGCTGCAGTATTTTTGTGTGTGACCATACTTTTGGCAATTTTTGAATGGTGGAACGAGTTTAGATTTCCTTAATGTGTGGATTTCAACTTTCATTCCAAGTATGTCTTTTATTCCATAGATTTTCTTTATGTCTTCGTCATGCTCAAAACTGAGCATAAAGTTTGGAAGTGCTACTTTGCTTTTTTTGACTACTTCTATTATTTTGAACTTTTTCTCTTTTAGGTCTTTTTTAATGCTTTCAGGCGAGCATGAGTAGTGCAATTTTTTTACTACTACCTTTATAGGCCAATATTTTGGTTAGGCTTTTATAGTTGTTTATTTGAAGCGCTATGATTGGTGGAGGTTTGATTATTTTTGTAATTTGGTTTCCTTTACCTGGATCAATCTCAATATTTTGACAGCTTTCCATTTGGGATGAGATTTTCGGGGATGTACTCATCTTACGCTTTTTTTTTTTTATTCCCCATGTGACGATACCCTTCCGTCTCTTTTTTAAGTTCTTCTTCATCGGTTGAGAACTCGACAGTCTGAGCATTTTTTTTTTTTGCCGTTGATTTGTTCTCTCAACAATTGCAACTCCTGCTTCAGATTATTTATTTCTCTTAGCAGTGCCTTATTGAGTTGCTTAAACCCATCTCTTTCTTCACAGGCTTTTAAAAATTTAGCCTTAAGGTTTTCATTGTTATCTACCTTTTTAGATGGGGTGTTCTTTCGACCCTTTTACATCTTCCGAAAGGGTCGCGACTAGGCAATAAATGGTCCCCCCCAGAATCCATGGGACCGACCTCCGAAGAGGGTGGATTTACCAGTGTAACTGGCCTACCACCTGGGGTATTCAAATCTTTTGTTTTGTTCATTGCATGTTCTTTTCTTTTTAACTTTTGTGAAAAGTATAAACTTTTTGGATTTAAGTCGCCTTTTACCACAGGCATACCTTACCTCGGGAATATTCTACACCCCCCCTATCCTGAAGGGGGAAATAATATTTCGATGTATTTCAAATTAATGAATTTCATAACGATTTTTTTTTAAATATATATATCTCTCACATTTGAAGGTGATCCCACCACATATTGATGTAGCCCGACCCTCGGATTTTAATATTTTTTATTTGTCAACATCAGCTGTTTTTATTTATCTCAAAAACAATTGGGGATTGCTTACATTTATTTTTTGTTACGACGTGAGGGAACAACTTTGTAAATATTAGTTTATTTGTTAATTATTTAATTAATTTCGTGTGTTACAGGATGATGTCGCTTCTGATGACACCTTTGAAAAACTATCCACAATAGCAAGTTCTACTATGTGGATCATTTCGATGACATTGAGTTGTCCGAGAAATAATAGATCCGATCTTAAGCAAACAAACGGCCATATGATGGTCAATGGAGTTACGAATCACTCTTTAAGATTTGTTTGGAAAAACGATATTGGACTTGTTCTTAAGTCGAAAGCCAGACACGCTGCAATCTCATCGTTCCTAAAGAACCATTCGTCTGCAACGACAATGCATTAGTGGTACAATATGAAGTCACAATGCAGGTAACACAATCAAACTAATTTCAAAGTTTTTTTTTTAAAAAAACAAAAACGGTTTTGGATATAAATGAAATTTTTTATTCCTGTGAAAGTACGTTCGATGCCATTATGTTTGGAACTCGATTTCTTTTGCATGGGCACCACGGGCACGCTTGCAGAAGTCCAGACGCTGAACAACAATTTTCAAGCATAAATCGGCCGATACTGCTGCAATTTCACGTTCGATATTCGTACGAAGTTCATCAATCGTCGCTGGCTTGATGGCATAGACCAAAGACTTGACGTTGCCCCACAGGAAATAGTCTAACGGCGTCAAATCGCACGACCGAGGCGGCCAAGCGATTAGACCATTTCGTGAGATAACACGTTCTCCAAACTTGGTTTCCAATAAATTGATTGTGGCATTCGGTGTGTGGCGTGTTGCGCCGTCCTGTTGGAACCACATGTCCTCCAAGTCCATATCATCCAATTGGGGCCAAAAATATTCGGTTATCATTGAACGGTTGCGATTCTGATACACAGTTACGTGCCGGTCTTGATCATCACGGAAGAAGTACGGCCCAATGACGCCGCTGGCCCATAAACCACACCATGGAGTACGTGTGGATTGCTGCCTGACCAATACCGCATATTTTGTTTATTGACGAAGCCATTCAGCCAGAAATGAGCCTCATCGCTGAAGATGATTTTTCGATGAAAATCCGAATCATTTTCAAGCTGTTGCTCAGCCCAATTCACGAACATACGACGATTCTGGTGGTCAAGCGGCTTCAGTTCTTGCGTCAATTTAATCTTGTAAGGATGTAAGCCAAGATCTTTTCGCAAAATTCGCCACAACGACGTCACAGAGATGCCCAACGCTTGAGAACGACGTGTGAAGGACACATTTGGGCTTTCTTCAACTGAAGCCTCAGCGGCAGCAATATTCTCGACCATTAAACTAGGACAAAATAGGGCGATAAATTTAATGAGCAAAGCCCTTACTGATACTTGTCATCCTCTTTACACCACTTCTAAGGAAACCTTGTCCAGGGAAAACCAAAACAAGAAAAACTCTTTATCTTCTATAAGCAAAATACTTGCCCTAATTCCATCTCACGGATGTACTCCTTTGAAAACTACAGAGAACTTCAGCACACCGATTCTTCCCCCTAGGAAAAGACATTTGCTTAACATCGACACCAGCCTCTCAAGCCACAAAAAAGAAAATACTTCAAATTTACAATTCCGTATGTTTCATCGTGATTTAATTGAATCTATCAAGCCTTTGAGGACGCTATACACTGATGGATCCTGTAAGGACAACAACTCTACTTATGCAGTAAGCAACGAAGAAATTATCCTTTTCCAAGGTATTCTTCCAGACGCAGCTGGTAGCTACCTAGCAGAAGTAACAGCATTGTTAAAAGCTCTTTCATTGGCACAAACCTGGGCAGTTAAGATATTGATTCTTACTGATAGCTTAAGTATCCTTTCAGGAATCAAAAGTGCTACAAATAACTGCTCTATTCTTAGATGCATTCGAAATATCCTCCATCATAACTCACATATAACTTTAGCATGAATACCAGGCCACGTTGGCATTACACGAAATAAGGCTGCCGATACTGCAGCTAAAGAAGCGACTCGATATCCGTATTCAACTGAGCTTCCTAACATCTCTCAACTCATCCGAAAAGTTTTTATCTCCAACGAAAACATTGAACTCCAAAACTCCTGGCAAAGTGCACATAATTTCCTTCGGCAACATCACTCCACACATGTTCGTATTCCATACAACAAAACTCTAACAAGGAAAAAATGCATAAACAATCATTCGGATCAGAGTAGGTAAAATCCTATTTTCTAGTCGGCACTATTTTACTAACGTCACCCCAGAAGAGTGCGAGCATTGCAGAGAGATCCTATCAGTTTGGCATATATTTGCCGATTGTCCTATTTCCCGGCAATCTACAGACACTAATTCTGTGGAAGATAAGCAAAAAAAAATAACCGAAGTATTTAATCCATCTGGCGTTCGATCCTTTCAGCGCAACCCTTAAATGCCCAGTGTATCTTTAAAGATACAACCATTCAAAAAATTATTTCTTTGTGAGTTTTAACTTTATTTGATTATGGCTTACTATTTTTGCTTTACTGACTCAAAATGTATCCACTGTTAAAAAATAGATCCTTAGTTTTTAAATTAAATTACTTATAAGCTAATATAACTTTTTTTTTTAAATTTTAAACAATTAAAAAAAATTTTTTTTTTATTTTATAAATTTATAGTTGGTAGCACTGCTGTGACAGAAAAAAATATTTCCTGGTAAACGTATATATTTTGAAGTAAAATACAGTTATTTTATGCAAATACGATTTACCCAGCTCATATAAAATAGCGGTAAATGGTTGTATCTTTAAAGATACACTGGGCATTGCGGCCTATATCATGATTTCAGTTGAATTTTTCTTATTTCTTCATTTTCTGTGTATTCAGTGTAGCTGCGTATCGTAGCACTTTGGTGCAAGTTAGTTGGCTGTGTTGTTTAATTTTGTTATTAAGTTGCTGTTACTAGTTTGAAGGTATATATTTATAAAAGTTTACGTAACAGTGCACTGTAATTTGGATAAATAGATTACAATTATTGTATTAAAAATTAAAATATCCACAAAAATTTGTGTCGTTCCTGAAAGTAGTAAAATTTGGATTGCGATCTAAACGGAAAATAATCCTATATGGTAGTTGGTGTGATAGTTTGCTTTTTTTTCTTATTTGGATTTTTTTTCTAATAGGTATTAAATTAAGCATGGATTTCACTAAAATTAACGGTGTGAAGATGACTGACGAAGAGGTCAGTGCATTGCTGGATGATTTTAGTTTTGACAGTACTGATAATTTGGATGATGACATTGATAAGCTTTGCCAACCAACATCAGTAGCAGGTGTAAGCAAAATTGCAGTTGTTACTGACGATAGTAATGAGGGTAGTACAGATGAGATTTCTGAAGAGCGTGGTTTGTCGGAAAATGGGGATGCGGATGATTTCGATCTTAGCATGTCAATAAACGATAGTTTCGTAAGTATGATAAACAATGACAATCCAGATGCAGGCCATTTCATACCGGATCAAGTTCCACCACTATCATCGATTTCATCCGTAAGCAGTTCCTATAATCCATTTCCCTCACAATTTTCTCAAACAAAAATTAACCCGAAGTCTGTGGAATTTGAAAAAGTCATGTGGAAAAAAGCGAACCTTGTTTATAATGCTGAACAAGTGAGATTTGGAGGGGATACTAACATTCCCGAATTTCTACAGGCTTTGGAGATGCCCTATCAAGTTTAGTCATATTTGTTTCCATAGACTTTGGAGCAACGAATTGTAGACGAAACCAGAATCTATGCGGGGGTGAACGAGACATTCCAGTTTGATATGTTTATTAGTTTATTGTTTTATATGACATATTTTAATCTACCGAACACTAGAGATTTTTTGACCGAAAAAATACACCGTTGCGTACCGGTATTTCAAAATCAAATGATCCATTTCAACGACAGAAGTAGAGCCGGAAAAATAGATGACCCCGATCGAGACCGCCTTTATTTTATAAGGCCTATAATCGAATATCTGAACAGAACTTTTGGAAGCATACCACGATTAGACCGGCTTTGTGTAGATGAGCAAATGTGTTCATCAAAAATTGGACATTTTATGAAGCAATATTTACCAAACAAGCCTCACAAGTGGGGATTCAAGCTGTTTGTTTTATGCGACACAAGCGGATCCGCGTATAAGTTTGAAATTTACAGCGGATCCACTGAAGGACCTTCTCAAGACGAACCAGATCTGCAACCATCGGCAAATATTGTTGTAAGATTGCTCCAGGAAGTGCCACGGTATAAAAATTACATTATATACTGTGACAACTACTACACAACCCTGCCTTTGGTGACATATCTTCGGACTCAAGGCATACTTACAGTTGGTACTATACGTCGAAACAGAATAAAAAACTGTAAGCTACCGGAAGAAAAGACGATGATGAAGTGCGAACGTACAACAAGCCAGGAATTTGTTGCTTCTATTCACGGCATGGATGTTACGTCCATATCTTGGAAGGACAACCGTGTTGTCAATCTCGTGTCAACATATGTCGGAACAAAACCACCTTCTTCTTCTCCTTCTTCCGATAGTCAAACGGGTCTAAGTGTAAGGAGGTTCGATAGAAAAGAGAAGTCTGTAAAAATGATACCGTGTCCACAAATTATTAAAGACTATAATCAGCACATGGGAGGAGTGGATTTGATGGACAGTTTCATGGGTCGCCATAAAATAGGCATGAGAAGCCGAAAATGGACCAACCGGTTATTTTTTCATATGCTAGATATGACTTTAGTAAATGAAAACTTTAGTAAATACAAACAAATGAGACTCATCGATTTTAAGTTGGAAGTTGCAGATGTTTTGTTTAGTTACGGCTCTGTGGAACCTAACAAAAGTGGGCGGCCGACATCTTTGGAATCACTCATTCAAACCAAACGTTCCAAACCCAATTCATCCAATGCTCCTCCTAAAGACATACGGCTTGATAAGACAGACCACTGGACAATTATCGACAAAAAGCGAAGGTGCAAGTTACCTAACTGTTCGGGACAAACAAAAATGTACTGTTCTAATTTCTTTTTTTTTTTTTTTCTCATTTGCTTCTGTTTCGGTTTTTCATAATTTTGTTTACTAATTAATAGCATAAACAGTTTATTAATATTATTTTTTTTTATACCAACAAACATTTGAATTAACAATAAATGGTGCAATACTAAATTATTTATGTACAAAAAGGGAACTAATTTAACTGATAAACTAAAAAAAATCCTATGCATTCGATATAATTTTCTTTCCGAATAGCTGTGGGGGGTTAATGCCCAGTGTATCTTTAAAGATACAACCACTTTTTTGTTAATAACTTCGTAAAAAAAAAATGTTTTTTTGTTTAATAGCGGATTTGTTGTTTTTTTTTTCCGTCTACATACAATATATTTTTTTCATCAAAATCGGTTTCCTTCGGCATTTAAGGGTTAAAGAAGCAACATCTTTGCACAACAAGTTTAAAGACATTTAAAATAATTATGTAAATATTAAAATTTATTCCTTTTTTTTTTAATTTTTAATTCATTTTTTATTTACTTAAAATATTAACTTAATACTAGACAAAAATGCTTAAATCTAACTTATCAATAACTGGTTTACTTAATCTAACTTATCGGCCCATAGCGGGCGCTGTAAGCTTATAACTAACATTTTTCTTTTGCTTTTCAGCCTAAATTTGTCATTTGTTTCTTATTATTAATAAAAAGACATTTAATTGATTTTTCAAAGAAAAAATTAAAACTTTAAACAGTAACCATTTTTTTTTTGTTTTATATAAAAACTTAATCTAGACTAAAACTAACTTAAACTACTTAAGACTAGTTAAACCTAACTAACACTACTTAAGACTACTTAACTACTTAAACCTAACTTAATTATAATCGGGGTGGCAAGCACTCGTTGCATATGCCCCGAGGGTTTGCCATCCCGATTGCGTCATTGGGTCCAGCAAGCATTTATGCAACCATATTAAATAAAATATGGTGCATAAGCCCAGCCCCAGACCTTGTACCTAAATTTAATTTACTTAAGTACTAAGGAGTGGACTAAAAGTCCGCAAAGACCTGAGGAACTGCAGAAATACTTTCCTCGTTTAGCCACCAAAACTCGGTGCGCTGCTTTTCAGCGTCGGTCCTATCGCGATCCGATACCGCCGTGCTAAAGCGGAGGAGCTCCGGAGCATTGTCGACGTACCCATCGCGGTCTAGCCGCTTGTCCCGCGCGTCACGGTAGCGATGGTATAAAACCGGGATACCGTTCCTGTCTTGTATTAACCCTAACGAATCGATATAAATGAATGCCTCTGGTGGAATAAAGCCGGACATGAGCGCACTCTATATGTACATTTCATTGGGGTAATAAGCCCCGAATATCAGGCTGTCATCGCCCTTGAAGCGTGCCTTCGAGTCACCTTAATTAGGAAATTGTCAATTCTATTCAACTGAGCCCCATTGTATAGAACCTCGTTGCGATAATATTTTATGTACTCGGAGTCCGGCGTTCGGTAAAATCCTAAGCAGGATCGGAGACAACGCCTCTCAAACAGCCGTATCCTTTCCATGTAGGATGGTGATACATTGAACCACACGGGACAACCGTAAGCGATGATCGGCCTTATGAGTAAGTTATTTTTGATAAATAAATAAATATTCTCGACACTACGGGCACTTCTTTGTCTCACTGGCACGGGAACATTTTGTACTGTGGATTCAAATTTGTCCACTAGACGCTCAATTGTTGATCTCCTAGGACGATTATGACGACCATAAATTGGACGGTAGCGCCCTTAACGTTGAGGCCACTGACTCCGAAATTTCGGTTGTAAATTTTAATAATTTCGACTCGTTGTTGGATCGTATATCTTTCAATCATGAAATGGCAAACCTTACTGAAGAGAAATGTCAAAAGAGCGGCAAGAAATATGGCGTCGTTTCAGGAATGAGAGATATAAGATTATGCATTTAGGTGTTCAATTTTTGCTCGTTCTGCGCAGCTACGTCACAGGTGACATATTATTTGAAAGCTCGTTGTAATTGTTGATTATTTACATAGGAATTGCGTGAAATTATATTAAAATGTGTCTTTTTGTGAAGAAAAATCGTATTTTAAAAGTGTGTCAGCATGAAAGATTCGTTTTAATACATTGTTTATTGAATTATTAAGATGTTTTACTAATTTTCTACCTGATTGTAATGATTCTGTGAAAAAAGCAATAGCATTCGTATATGTCATCACAATTGTATTTTCTCAAAGCGAAATAACATTACAATAGTTTGTATTTTCTAAAATGTTATAGTGTGTCCTGTTTAAATGTATAATTTATTGCAACACATTGAGTCATTGCATGGTTATGTATTCCTAGAAAGGAAAAGTGAAAACTTGTAATGATGGAATGATGAATGAAAGATAAGTTGTTCATTGAGATTTTGTTTTTTTATTTTCAATGTATTATTTTATTATTTATTATTATCCATATTAATACGTTCAAACTCGGATTTGTTTAACATTTTTTTGAGTGAACGTATTTGGAGTTGGTAATCTTTGCATTCTTTCATCATAGTAAAATTCTCTAGCTTTAAGCTTCCACTAAAAATGATTGAAGTTGTTATTGTAGGTACTTGTAATAATAATCATCAACTTACATCTCTTGTTTTAAAAGATCCATTTGATGCTGCAACTGATTTGTATTTTCGTCTACAACATCTACAACGTTGTTGTTCATCTCTATTTGATCTGCATCATCAGGTTTGGCTGGCTCAGGAACAATTGGGGCAACTGAGGTTTCTTTCAATAAGCTTGCGATCATATTCTGCTTTGTTTTATGTATCATTCTCTTATCCCTGGATGAAGGTACCATCGTGGACTGTGGTTCAACGGTTGGACAAGTTCCCGGCTTCAACTTGTATCCGTTTCTTTCGCATAATCCTTTAATTATATATTAATAATATGTAAGCAAGGACTTATGTACAGGAACATACCCATTTCAAATTGTAGATTCCTCTCGAAATCTTCGGCAGTGAAATGTGCAGAGAAAATTCGCGACGTTTCAGGATTAAAGTTGTCTTTCCTCCGACAAAAATGTATCCATTGCTTCTGAATACCGCCATCCTTAGGAAAGCAATAAAAGCGGATATTTAACTTGCCTTTATTATTATTTACACTGCAATTGAACACTGCACACCTCATATTGATTTTTAAAATCTTTTATACTCAAAATTCAATGAAAAAATAATTTACGTATAACCAATTCAAAATTAACGCGCGGAAATGATATATCAATGCCTACTTTCAGAAGGAAATAATATTCGCTTGTCTCCTGTGACGTAAGCAAGATAGCAGAAACGTAAACATAAATGGCGGACATGCGCAATGCGTAATGCGTAATCTGTAATCTGTCCCTCAACTTTTGTAGCGTCCCTGCTGAAAAACCCGATATTAGAATCTCAGACTACCATGGACGCATTAAGAATATTACTTAACGCTAAATTGCAGGATCTATTAACGACGACTACAGAATCTAATATAAGAGACGTTTTTAAAGTATTAACATATTTAAGGCTGATAGTTAATTGTAAAAGCCCACATTATTAATTATTATTTTGTTTACTTATGTATTATTTATTATTTATTGGTTAACCCATTATTATTTATATATCAAGCCGAAAGCCCTGGTAGCTTGTGCTATAAAAAAAATAAAATTGTTAATTGTAATTTACTAACCTAATAATAAAGGAAATAATAACAATAAGAACATGGCTGAAGAAACTTTTATTGAGAAGTTACGGACCTCGGATACGCGGAAACCTGGTAGGGACATCTTCTTACCATCCACATTGCAGGACTGTGACGCAGTCTCGACCTTACAAAGTTGTACGACGCACGAGTAAGTTTTTTGCTTTAAGAGTAAAAAAAATAAAAAACGTTTCTATTTCAATTGACCGATTAAAACGCTTAAGTTATAGAAAATTTTGAAAAATAGAAATTGCTTAAGCAGGAGCTAAGTAAACGAATTGGTGCTATTTTTCGCTAGGAAGTTTTCACTGGGGAAGGGTGATGAAGCGGTCATAATGTGCATATTTCAGATGCAAGTAAGACACAGGATTAAAGATACTGCAAAAATTATATTAATAAATAACAATAAACCCACAAATTGGCCGGACATAAAAAAAATTTTGTTATCAAATAATACTTCAAATGAAAGTGGTTCTTAGTTTAATAGCGAGCAAAATGAGTTGATGGTTCTAAAACTATTAATAAATAAACTTCCAAGCAATCAAAAATGAATTCTTCAGTCCAGAAATCTGTCCAATCTTAGGGAAACTAAGGATATTTTAATAGAAACTGACAATTTTTACAGTTATTGTCATAATAACAATTATTACAACCCACACTTTTTCCCTTAAAACTTCCAACATATTATTATCCCCCAAAATGTAATAACAATAGTTCACCAAATTTAAATAGGAACTTCGAAAACTTTCAAAATTTATATCCAGCACAAAGTCAACAAAATCAGCAAAATTTTACAAGCAATAGACCAAATAATGGAAGAAAGTTAGAAAGAAATCCTGGGCATTTCTGACAAAATAATCATCAAATTTCTCCAAATTGCCAAATTGGAACTCAAATAAATTTCATTAGCAGAATAAATAATTCAGGACATGGCACTACAGTCCGGAATGAACTTGGGCCTCAACCAAGATGCCTCTCCAATTAGCCCGTCCTTAGCTAACTGCCTCCAGGTGCGCACTCCAAGTTGGTTGAGGTCGGTTTCTAGTTGTGCGCGCCACTTAAGACGAGGTCTTCCTCTACTGCGTCCGACGTCTGGCTGGGAATCGAAGACTCTGCGAGCCGGAGTATAGGTGTCCATTTATTCTACATATCCTAGCCATCTTAAATGTAAATGCGGAGTTTTTTGACCAGGGGCATGTCGCTGTACCGCTCGTAAAGTTCTTGGTTGAATCTTCGTCTCCATAGCCCGTCAACGCAAATGGGACCGAAGATTTTTCGAAGAATTTTCCTCTCAAATCGACCAAGGATTTCTTCATCCGATTTTGAGACAGTACATGCTTCAGCGCCGTAGAGCAGGACTGGGATGATCAGGGTCTTATATAAGATCTCCTTAGTAGTTCGAGTGAGGGCTTTACTACTGAATTGCCTTCTTAGCCCGAAGAAACGGCGGTTGGGAAGAGTAATTCTTCGTTTAATTTCTGACGAGATATTGTTGTCAGAGTTAATAGCGGAACCGAGATAGATAAAGTCCCGTACTACCTCAAATGGTGACGTTCTATCTATCTATCTAGACTACCAAACGTGGCTATGACATCACGTTGGGTCCTTCCAATGATGTCAATATCGTCGGCGTATGCTGGTAGTTGTACAGATTTTTGGGAAATTGTGCCTCTGGTGTTTTCTCGTGAGTTTTGCACAATCCTCTAAAGAATCAGATTCTTGCCTAAGTCTGGCACTTATAACAAATCCGCATCCGAATAGTCGCTGTTTCTGCTCACTACAACATGGTCCGTAGTAGATGTTACAGTTTTTCATACTCTTTTGGCCCGGCCCATCTCATCGTCTTTCCTGGATGGCAGTAATATCTGCTTTGTAGCAGTTTAGGGCTTCCGCTAGTTGTTCGCTTGCACCTCTCCTGTTAAATGTTCTCACATTCCAGGTGCAGAAACGAACGTCGTTGTCCTTTTTTTCGTTTAGCCGTGTCGTCAACAATAAAATCAGTTTTTTCCGAGGCTATTGGTTGCTTCGTAACCGTTAAATTTTCCCATGGTTGGGTAGTTAACCCAAAGCACAACCCCCAACCTGGAGGGCCAGTTCCAATTTATTAGATACCCATAGGACACGGGGCCATCAGTATCCGCTACGGGATTGAGCGCTGCCGTTGGCCTTTCGGTTCATCCGCCACCAGCTCTGTTCAAGGGGCCTTACTAACCCTTGAAATTCCTAGACAACCTGTTGTCCGAATATGTCGAAGCAGCTTTTCTAGGTTCGCCGGGATAGCAGGCCGTGTATTCATTCCGTGCCATTCTGACCTAGCTGTTAGAAGTGTTGCTGTTTTTCGTCGTGCTATCAACACTCGCGCTTATGGTTTAGCAAGTCAAATCCGGTAGGATGAGACCAGTATCTGATAGTTACCACTTGGAGGTAAAAATAAGCACTTAATGTGTAGTCAGAGTTACAACACTGGGCATTACCAAGTTAAAGCCAATCAGAGTCTACCCTCGTTCTACAACACCCAACCCAGCTAGTGCCACATTGAACCACACGGGACAACCGTAAGCGATGATCGGCCTTATGAGGGCCATGTAGCAAATGACTTTCACCCTTGAGTCAAGTTGTCTGCTTTGAAACAATCTCCTTGTCAGAGCATAAGCATCCCTAGCCCTAGCCATATATCCTTGTCAAAATACAGAAACTTGTCAAGCCAGATTCCAAGGTATTTGACTTAATTTCTCAACGCCAACGGCTGTCCATTCTGTCCAATGATACACAAATTTTTCCAGTTTTTTCTGGTACCTCTAGAAGTCCTATGCAATGGGGTCCTGAACCGAAAATACGTTTCGAAGCAATTACCGCCGCGACTTAAAAAAACACAAAAAATCCCAAAAATCTGGTGCTGGAGCAGACGACATTTTTCTCTCCTCGTTATGGTACTACGAACTTTTAGGATTTCTCGAAGATCAAGAAGATTGTCTAGAAGGATGATCCACACTCTCAAATGATACACAAGCAACAGAAGAGGTAAGAAAAAAAAATGTTTTATTGTAAAGGGTGATCCATTTCGAGGTTCCCTACTTTTTTAAAGAAAAAAACACAGAAAATTCAAATTTAATGGAGAATCTTTATTATCATCTGAAAGAACATTCTTTGGCATTTATTTTTTGAAGATTATGTCTATCAAATGTTGGCCGTTGCTACGTCGCAGATGGTCCATCCGTTGAGTCCAATTTTCGATCATTCGTTCGAGCATTTCGACTGGTAACTGGCGAATGACACGCGTGATGTTTTCCTCCAAGGCCTGAATCGAAGCGGGTTTGTCGGCATAAGCTTTCGACTTTACATATCCCCACAGGAAAAAGTCTAACGGTGTGATATCACACGATCTTGGTGGCCAATCGACCGGCCCAAAACGTGAAATTATGTGCTCACCGAAATGTTCTCTCAATAAGTCCATTGATTGATGCGATGTGTGGGAAGTGGCGCCGTCTTGCTGAAACCAAATGTCGCCGAGATCACGAGCTTTAATTTCAGGCATCAAATAGATAACCCACTATTTGATGCCTGAAATTAAAGCTCGTGATCTCGGCGACATTTGGTTTCAGCAAGACGGCGCCACTTCCTCGCACTATTACGGTCTCCATTGACGTTTACGTTCGCACCGGCATAATTTTTAAAGAAATATGGACCGATGATTCCACCGGCCCACAAACCACACCAAACCGTTGTTTTTTCTCGATGAAGTGGCAGTTCTTCAATCTCTTCAGGTTGCTCTTCGTCCCAAATGCGGCAATTTTGTTTGCTTACATACCCATTGAGCCAGAAATGGGCCTCATCGCTAAACAAAATTTGCCTCGAAAACGTCGGATCTTCTTGGAACTTTTCAAGAGCCCATAGTGCGAAGCGATGGCGCTTGGGAAGGTCGAGCGGCTTTAGTTGTTGCACAAGCTGTATTTTGTACGCTTTCAATTTAAGATCTTGACGTAAAATGCGCCAAGTCGTTCCATACGTCAGTCCGAGTTGCTGCGAACGGCGCCGAATCGACTCTCTACGGTCTTCGTGTACACTCTCAGCTACGGCCGCTATATTTTCTTCACAGCGTGCTGGACGTGGTCTATTCGGTCGAATATTATCCAATAATGAATGCTGGGTCTCAAAATCGGTGATGGTGCTGCGAATAGTACGCTCAGTAGGCCGATTATGTTGACCATAAGTTGAGCGAAGTGCACGAAACACATTCCTCACAGAAAGTGAATTTTCATAATAAAGTTGAACAATTTCTAAACGTTGTTCATGCGTGAGTCTTTCCATTGTGAACTGCCAAACAATACTTAACAAAAATAACATGACAGCATGACACGACTCACACGTGATCTGTCAAAAAAGGCTATTGAAAAAAGTATCTCTACTTGGATCACCCGTTACCTAGATATAGATAATGTACAAGGTTAACATGGATTGTTTACTTGTTAGCTAGTTTTCATATATTTTGTTTTGCCACGGCACTGCAGCCGAAGAGTTAAAATATTCGCAAAATTTATTTCGTATATCCTTTGCTTCATTACTCGGATTACGTGATTGAGTAAAGCCAATATTATCAACACGAACATCATCTTCTGCAATATGCCAGTTGGCATATTGCATTTGAACCAAATTAGTGTCTTCTATATCAAAACCATGTTGTAAATAAATAGTTTCCTGCTTTTGTCTGAGATAATTGTGCAAGTGACAGCAAGCCAATACAATGGTTGAAACCTTATCAGGATCTAAATTTATAGTTTTTAATAGTTTTCTAAACCGAGATGCTAATATACCGAATACGTTTTCTACAATTCGCCTAGCACGCGATAGTCCTTAGTTAAAAATAATTTCATCTTTTTTTACAGTGTTGTGATTGTATGGTTTCATTATGTTTTCTGTTAATGGAAAAGCGTTATCAGCAACAAAAACAAACGGCATCCTTCCACAAGACTCTGATAAAGTTACTAGACAAAAACGGTAAACCCTTCTGGAACATCGTTAAATTAGTAAAAAATAAAAATAGACAGTTACCCTTCTTAAAAAACTCGTCGGGCACTTACTTTACTGATATAGAAAAAGCCAACGCACTTGCCCTAAACTTTTTCAATAACCATGTTGTCTCACAAAACTTAGGTGATGTTTAAACCAGTACCCTAGTGAGTAACACAATTCAAGCTTTTTCAGCCATCATTCTTCTTCCATCACATTTGTTACGGAAGAAGATATAAAATTTTTATTTAACAATCTACATCCAAAGAAAACTGGAGGAGTATTGATATGCTAAGAAACATTTACTTTAAGCAGTTGCCCAAAACAGGTATACGATTTGTCACGCTTATTGTAAATGCGTGCCTTAAAATGCAATACTTTCTCGATATCTGGCAACTTGCAAAAGTGGTGCCAATATTAAAAGCTGGTAAGTCTTCTGAAAGGCCGGAAAGTTATAGACCTATCAGCCTTCTAAGTAATCTTAGCAAAATGTATGAAAAGGTGTTGAAAGAACAAATTCTAAAATTCATTGATGTTCAACAAATTTACCCCGATGAACAATTTGGTTTTAGGGACGTCACCACAGTACATCCCATCAGGCACTGAGAATATGTAACTTGTATTAAATTCAATCGAAGCCAAGGAAAATCTACAGGTTTGGTCTTACTAGACATTGGAAAAGCATTTGACTCAGTTTGGCACCAGGGCCTGATATACAAAATGATAAGTCTTAACTTCCCTTAACTTTAAAGTCCATGTTCCAGCTGTCAGCTCTTTAGACAAAGCCAATCTGCTTGCTGCGCATTTCGCAGCCAATTCTACATTGCCAGATTGTGTTCAGTCTCCTCCTGTACTTGAGGACGTAGATCATTCTATGGGACAAATTCACTTTCGTACTCGTACAGTTGCAAGAGTGTTATTTGATCTTGACATACATAAATCCGCTGGTCCAGATGGTATATCCCCCATCATTCGAAAGAGGTGTTCTTCTACGCTAGCAAAACCACTGCGTAAGCTTTTCTATCTATCCTACTCATCAGGACTCTTTCCGAGTAGATGAAAAACAGCATTTGTCCAGCCTGTACCAAAAAAAAGGCGAACCTTCTTCTCTCTCCAACTACCGACCAATTGCACTTACGCCCCTTCTTTCCAAGGTCATGGAAACGCTGATAAATCGTCAGCTTATGAAATATCTCGAAACACGAAAACTTCTCAATGACCGGCAGTATGGTTTTCGCAGCAACAGGTCTACTGGTAGAACTAATCAATCCACCATGGTGGCGAAAGCAAGATTGTTGCGCTTGATATTTCAAAGGCATTTGACAGGGTCTGGCATCAAGCCCTTTTGTCGAAAATGCGTGCATTTGGAATCGACGAAAAACTTCTTCTATGGATTAGACATTATCTTTCGAAACGTTCAATTCAAGTTGTTTTGGATGGTTTCAAGTCTGTAACTCACCAAATAAATGCTGGTGTCCCTCAAGGCTCAGTTTTGTCTCCGACTTTCTTTCTCATTTTTCTAAATGATCTCCTGTCTGCAACTTTTAATCCAATTCATTCCTTCGCTGATGACAGTACCCTCAGCTTCTCATATTCGTTTACAGGTCCTCGTCCCTCACCTTCGAACGTGGACTATAAACGCCAAAATATGTTAAGCTCATTGAATTCCGACCTTGACAGCATTATCAAATTGGGTAAATCTAGTAGAGTGGAATTCAATGCTTCCAAAACACAATGCTGTCTTCTGTCATTAAAGCGTAACCAAAATCTAGAGCCATTATCCATGAATGGCACTTACGTCGAAGAAACCGAAAAGCTTTCCATGCTAGGTATGTGTGTTAGTAACGACTTACGTTGGAACGACCACATATTCGAAGTCGCTAAAAACGCAGCGAAATGTCTAGGTTTCCTAAATTGATGTAAGAAATATTTCACCCCCTCTGATCTGGCCACAATATATAAAGCGTTTATACGCCCAAAACTTGAATTCAACGCCCACGTCTGGTCAGGTGCACCAAAATCAACATTGCACTACTACTACTAGATAGGATTCAAACTCGTGCGAAAAAACTTATAGGAGACATAAGAATAGCGAACTCCTTAGTTTCGCTCGAACACCGTCGAAACATCTTATTTATTTATTTATTTCATTTCATCATTTAAGAACAAAATTCTCTTATAGACTAATAGATAACAATATTTTATTTAAGTTATATTAATATAGACAACAGAAAGATAAATATATATATACAAACATCAAGTAGATCTTAGTACATTTAAAACATAAATTTTGAACGTGTCTCTATTACAAATTCTAAAAAAGTCTAACCTAGTACAAACTGAATTTGCTTCCCTGATGCAACGAGAAAACGGTTCATTACGACCATAATTAGATCGATGAAATTGCTCGTAAAAAAGAACATGATCTCTAGAATTGTAACAAGGAACACGAATCGATATAAGTGAGAGAAGTTGTGCACATTTGATATGATGACTTAGTATATCTCTAATGAACATTATCGCAAAATATGTACGTCGAATTTCCAAATTCTGCATACCAAATAAGAGACATCTAGTTTCGTAAGGTGGTCTAACATTACCCCAGTGGAGTTTATGATACATAAACCTTGAAATGTTTTTTTTGAATTTTTTCGATTCTTATACACGAATTATTGTAGTAAGGGTTCCAAACCGTGCTGCAGTATTCAAGCGCTGAGCGAATGAGAGAGATGAAAAGAGTTTTTATAGTGTATGGATCTGTAAACTCCTTACTGTTTTTTTAAATAAATCCTAACATTTGGTTGGATTTGTTTATAATGTAGTCTATATGAGGAAGAAAGGAAAGTTTGGTATCGAGAATAACACCTAGATCTTTTTTTTGCACTACACGATCCAAAGAAGTACTACCAATTCGATAGTCATAGTAGATCGGAGAAATCTTACGAAAACAAGACATAACTTGGCATTTTGAAATATTAAGATGTAAGAAGTTTAAACTACACCATTGTGCCAGTTTATTCAAATCATCGTTTAGTGAAGTACAATCCTCGAAGCATTTTATACTACGGTATAATTTAAGGTCATCTGCAAAGAGAAGACATTGGGATTTTAAGAAGATTTTTGGAATAATATAACTGCTGGTGGGTACCTATATGCATTCATATATTACATTACAAAATAAATATATGTTACATTGATTTTCATTAAGTTAAATATAATTAAGCACTATTAGAACATAATGTTGAAATATTATTTAATACCATAGATTTAAAGATATCTCTAGAAAGATTCGAATAAAAATCAACTGAATTACAAATTAAATTTGCTTCTCTGATGCAACGGGATATAGTCTCGTTTCGTCCATAATTGCTACGATGAAACTGTTCATAAATTAAAAATCGACAACGTGTAGTCCTTGATGGTGCATTGCCTTCACTCACTAATGCTAGCAACGGGGGACACTTTATATGATATGTTATAATATCTCTTATAAACATTACGGAAAAGTATACCCTGCGATTTTTTAGAGATTGCATTCCAAATAATAAACACCCACTGTTATAGGATGGCATTGGAATTCTCCAATTTAACTTGAAGAACGCATATCTAGTAAATTTTCTTTGTACTTTCTCAATTCTTTCCATTGAATTACTGCAGTAAGGATTCCAAACTATGCTACAATACTCCAGAACTGATCTTACTAGAGAAATATATAATGACTTTAGAGTATAAGGATCCGAGAATTCTCTAGTGTTTCTTTTAATAAAACCAAGCATTTGGTTAGCTTTATTAATAATATAGTCGTAGTGTGGTAAGAATGACAGCGTTGTGTCTAATATAACCCCTAAATCTTTCTTCCTTCTTACTCGCTCAAGATTAATGTTATTGATATTATAATCAAACAAAATTGGATTTTGATACCTGAAACATGACAAAACTTGACATTTTGAAATGTTAAGATGAAGCAGATTCCGTTTGCACCAATGATCAAGTCTCGTCAGATCTTTTAAGAGAAGACAACAATCCGATTCACATCGTATCTTACGATAGAGTTTGAGATCATCGGCAAATAGAAGGCAAGTCGAATCAATAAACATACCGGGTATGTCATTGACAAATAACAAAAATAATAATGGTCCTAGATGACTTCCTTGTGGGACCCCTGACGGAACTGAAATGTTATTTAAGAGCGAATAGTCAATTTTTACTATTTGGACTCTACCCGTCAAATATGATTCCAACCACTTTAGTAAAGAAGAATGGATACCAAAAGAGAATAATTTACTAAGTAGAACTTTATGATTTATTCTGTCAAATGCTTTCGCAAAATCAGTAAAAATAATATCAGTTTGCCATTTTTTTTCCATGTTTGATATGATGGCGTTAGTCATTAACGCTAGGTTTGTTGCCGTTGATTTGCCTGACATAAAACCATGTTGAGGCACTAATATGTAGTTCTGAACCAATTGTGATAATTTATTACAAACTATTTTCTCAAATATTTTTGGTAGAGCTGAAATCTTACATATTGGCCTGTAGTTTGTTATTTCGTGCTTTGACCCGGATTTAAAAATGGGAGACAAAAACAAAATTTTCCAACCATCCAAAAATTTGCCTTCTACAAGAGAAAGGTTAACAATTATTGAAAGTGGCTCAACTATCGCAATTGCACACTTCTTTAAAAGAACAGCAGGAATTCCGTCGGGTCCTACTCCTTTACTAGCATCCAATGCTGATAAAGCCTCTTCTATATCCAATGGACTGAGAACAATCGAACCGATTTCGACAACTCTACTAACAGAGGGCATTTCTTGTATGGAGGGGAGCGTCCAATGAATACACCGATTGGAAATAGTTCGCGAATAAGTTGCAGATTTGTGGCACCTCACTAGTCGTTGAGTCAAGGTACTTCATGCAACTTGGTATTCCATTTGACTTACGCTTTGAGTTTATGAAATTCCAAAAATATTTACTGTGTGATTTTAAATCGCTCTCAATTGATAGCAAATAATTTCGATACATAAATTTATTCAAAACTAACTAAACTATTAGCTAACATTGGCAATAATCTCAGATAGGTAGGGTTATTTTTAAGATATAGTTTTTTATTTTTTATTGATACCACCTCGAAAATCATGATTCTAAGAATTGGAGGGTAATTTGTAATAGTATTCCACATTACACGAACCAGAATATTCCACATTAGCCGAATCCAAATAGACTCAATTCAGATAAATAAATATTGGTACTTCTTTATTTCAATTATAAAAAAAGATATGCATATTGATCCGTATTGACTTAAACGCAGGATTCGCAGATAAAAATGGCTTGACCACGTGGAAGACAGGTGTCATGCGCCCAAATCATATCGCACTGCAAGCACTGACTCCATTTCTTTGCTGTCACGTCTTCCTCGTAGGAAATATTGCAAAACATGCACCTTGTGTCTTTGTTGTACGGGACATCTGGGAATATTTCTTCGTCGTCAGAATCTTTGAAAACCAGACTGGTGTCGGAATCGCTAGAAGAAGAGTTTGGAATACCTCGTTTATGCGTTTTGTCTATGCGTTTACGACCCTTGCCAATCTTTTCTTTACGATCTTTAATTGTTTTCAGACTTTGCTTCAGCTCATCCTTATATGGCGACTTTTTGTTAGTACAGTCGGCTTTGATGTTCGTCCTCTGCGACTGGTTGTCGGTCGGTGAATTTTAGGTGGAGGTGAAATATCCCACGGTGTTAAATGCTGGCTATTACTCGGCACAACCGAAGGAGATGACTGATGTGGAAAAGCTGGAGATGAGGAGATGATGTTGCGTTCCATTGCAATTCCGCTACAGGTTTTTTCTCCCACGACGATGTTTTCATCAACGGGTTTTTCATTTTCGTCAGTCTCTCCAGCTATGAAGTCAGCATCACAGAATATGTTTTTATTAAATGGATAAATGCCAGTGCATTTAAATCCATTTATAGCGATTTCGCCTGACTGCACTTTTAGGTAGGCCCTTGCAAATAATTCAGTAACGTCAAATTGAGTTACTTTCCTACCGTGTTCGCGTGTAAATTTCCTTATTTCTTCACTATAATATATTTTCATAGGCCCCATAAATGTCCTATCTAATGGCTGTAACTTGTGGGTTGAGTGCGGTGGAAGTGAAATAATTACGACACCATTAGCACGAGCTAGTTCCAACAGCTCTATGTTCCTTGTATGGCTGTAGTGACCATCCAAAATTAATAAAATGGGCTTATCTATGGTTGGCTTTGTGAATTTTAAGTTGGAACCAGTTTGTGAATATATCTACCTGTACCCAACCAGTAATGTGACAAGCCGAATCTGACCCAGGAGGGGCGTGTTTCATCAGTTGTGGATTTTTATTTTTTCGAGGGAAAATGAAAAAAGGTGGAGCAAAAGATCCGCCTGCGCTCATGCAAGACGGTAATAAGTGAGCCCCGTTCGGTAGAAGTCCTTGCTCCTATTTGCCTTTTACCCTTTTTTCCTAAGATCTTTGAATGCTTGCTTTGAACGATCGAAGGTCCCGTTTCATCCACATTCCAAATCTCTTTTGCGGAAAAGTTTTGCTTTTCATATTCTCCATCCAGGAGGCTGAAAAAGGATTCTACATTTTCTTTTGTAAATCCTCTGGCGCTATCGAATGACGTTCCAGTTGGAGCACGAATTCTTAGTTTGTTCTTGTGGCGCTTAAGAATCGCGTATAGCCAATCTTTCCCAGCACATTCTTTTAAAATTGAAAAGCGATTCGGAATATAATTTTTTTTTGCAACTTGAAATGCAAGAGATCGAATGTCACTCCTGGTTAGGCCCCAAAACCTAGACTCCATCTCAAGAGCACATAATGAAATAACTCACGTTCCATTACGCCACTGAGGACAGGCTTACGGCCTGGGGGCGTAGCAATTAATGTATCAATATCATCCTTACTTCGAGCCAACCTGTAAAGGGTTGTATGTAAGCTTACAGCGCCCACCAAGGGCCGATAAGTTAGAATAAGTAAACCAGTTATTGATAAGTTAGATTTAAGCATTTTTGTCTAGTAGTAAGTTAATATTTTAAGTAAATAAAAAATGAGTTTGAAAGTTAAAAAAGCTAAAAAGTTCACCTGTCTTAGGCATCTTCCAAAGCAGTCTGCAACTAAAAAAAAGAAAAAATAATTAGCGGGTAATGTGGAATAGTATTCCACTATACCCTTCTCATGGTATTCCACATTAGCCGATTTGGTGTTATAGCGAAATTCGACTTACAACAAAAAATATATCTAAATACTTACCGATTTATAGTAATATAATAAAATTTGACACGTGGTCGATGTAAACTACACTTGCAAGGTTAAAGAAACCTCAATTTTTTCCTTCGAAAATAATTCAAACAAAAACGCACTAAGAAAGTCATGCACACCCGAGTAAGCACTTTGACTGACTGCAGATACACCGGTTGATAATATCAACAAAGAGAAGAGCGTAGTACTTTTTTTTTCTGTTTACATTCTGAGGAAATTGAGAGAGCAGACAGACCATCTGTGTTTAAGCAAATAAAGCACTATTCCACATTACCCGCATATTCCACAATACCCGAAGTTACTCTAACTAAATAACTAAATAAATAAATAAATAAATAAATAAATAAATAAATAACTAAATAAATAACTAAAAAAAAATAATAACAAATAAATAAATAGAAAATTTCAAAATATGTACATACATATATAAATGTTTAAACAAAATAATAAACAAATAAATCAACAAAAATCAGTCAAGTGGGGTATCACATATTTTGGTTTTGTTTTAATTCCAGAAGGGAATAAATATTTCACTCAAAGAGTAAATATATAAACAAGACATTTAGATAAAAAATTAAAAAATATATATATAGGTATAAGACACACCATAAATAACAATTAAATAATTTAATAGGCATGTATATGTTTAAACAAACAAAAATTGATTTTTGTAACTTAGTGTGTATTTAGTGCATTAACAAGAGGATTCTCAGCAAAACTACATCATTCTAAAAATTTATTTGTTAATTTACTGATTCTAGTGGATATCAATTCAACATTTGCTTTTTTATTTTTTTTTTTACTTTAAAACTAATTTTTTATTTACTTAAAATATTAACTTACTACTAGACAAAAATGCTTAAATCTAACTGGTTTACTTAATCTAACTTATCGGCCCTTAGTGGGCGCTGTAAACTTATATTTAGCTGTTTTATTTTGCCTGTAGGCTTAGATTTGTCGGTTTTTTGGTTTTATATTTAATTTTAATTTACAAAGAAAAAATTTAAAACTTTTTTTAGTGACTTTTTTTGTTTTATATAAAAGCTTATTCTAGATTAAATATAACTTAAGACTACTTTTACTACTTAAGCCTAACTTAAGACCACTAAACTACTTAAGCCTAACTTAATTATAATCGGGGTGGCGAGCCCTCGTTGCATATGCCCCGAGGGGTCGGCATCCTGATTGCGTCTTTCGGTCCCACGGCAGCATGCGTTCAACCATATTGTACGTCAATATGGTGCACAAGCCCCGCCCCAGACCTTGTTCCTAATTTTAACATCTTAACTATGGAGTTGGACTAAAAGTCCACAAAGTCCTGAGGAAGTGCAGAATCACCTTCCTCATGTAGCCACCAGAATTCAGTGCGCCGTTTTGCAGCATCGATCCTATCTCGATCCGATACCGCCGGCCGTGCTAAAGCGGAGGAGCTCCGGAGCGTTGTCGATGTACCCGTCGCGGATTAGCCGTTTGTCCCGCGCATCAAGATAGCGGTGGTATAAAACCGGGATACCGTTCCTGTGCTGTACTAACCCTAACGATTCGATGTAAATGAATGCCTCTGGTGGAATAAAGCCTGATATGAGCGTGCTCTCCATGTATAAATCCTTTGGGTAATAAGCCCCAAATGATCAGGCTGTTGTCGCTAGCCATCGCCCTTGCAGCGTGCCTTCGCGTCACCTTAATCGTATGACATTTTGCACATTTTCCCCAGACTTGACACCCATAAAGCATTATAGCTCGAAAAATTACTTTGTGTATAATCCTTTTGTTTTCAGTTGAAAGCAAAGATTTTCGATTAATGAAAGGATACAGAGTCTTGATGGCAATACCGATTTTTTTTATAGTCCTACTTATATGTTCGTTAAATGTGAGTTTCTTATCTAGGTATATACCTAGATATCTTACGGATGGTTGCCAACTAATACTTAATCCATTCATCTGTAAATGACTCCTGGGAAGAAAACAAGGCTTTCTTTTCCGACTGAAAAAGATGGCTTGCGTCTTCCCTTCGTTTAGTTTTATTTTCCATTTTTTATAGAAAGTTTCTAATATTTTCATCGCATCTTTTAGATTCCTCTCAATATTAAGAGCGAATTCATGAGATGAAAATATAGCAGTATCATCTGCAAAAATTCCTGTATCACAATTCGGCAAATCCGGAAAATCCGATGTAAAAAAGGTTGTAAAGAACTGGGCCAAGTACTGAAACTTGTGGAACACCAGCATGAAAGTTGATTGTATTTGAGACAGCACTGTTTACGTAATACTTTAAAACAACGACCAGACAAAAAACTTTTGACTATATTACATAAATATGGTGGGAAGTTAAATTTTATCATTTTATAAATGAGACCGTTATGCCAAACAGTGTCGAATGCCTTTTCGATGTCAAGTAGAATCATACCAGTAGATCTTCCTGTTTCACGAAGAAGAGTCGAGCTGGACGGTTCTTCTGTCACAATAT